>JAANSO010000163.1:0-65794 GCA_036507315.1 Lepidocyrtus fimetarius
TTTTGGGACTGATTGGGTGTCGTCTTATTCGCAAGGTACAATTATAAAGTGTACTAATTTGCTAATTACAGTTTAAATTTTTTAAATTTAATTCTAATTTTAGAGAGCGGCAAACCTCAAACCTTGGCTGTTCATGCAATTATGTGGAATCGCTGCAAGCATCATCCTCTACATTATCCTCTTCGCTTTTACAACAGACTGGGCTTCTCAAATTTGCGGATATCTTTACCAAATGCTGTTCACCTGCGACATTGTCTACCGCTTTGTCGTGCTACATTTCTGCATTGAGTTCAAAAGAGACTTGGACATGATCTCTGTTGTTTAGTCAAAAGCCAAAGTCAACTTAAAATTATTTCTCATGCAAATCTTAATTTAAAATTCTTGTTCAAGAATCTCTAAAAATTACTCTATTACGTAGTAAAATAAAAATAATTGTATTTACAAATGCACGGTATTTTGTAATGTTCCTAGATAAGTCTTTATGAGTCCAAGTCTCATTCCCTGCAGACTAGAGATTAAATATTTAAGTATTTATAGTTTCTATCTTGTCAAACAAACTTTTTCGTTTCCAGAATGTACCGAATACAAAATATAAAGAAGCTACAGCGGAAAAACAAGTCGATTAAGAATACAAAATAGTAAATAGCTGCGAAGAGAGTTGTAAGCAGGTTAAAGTGTAAAAGGGTGAATAAAAAGATGGCAATTGTGGCAGAGGCAGACATTATATAGGCCATTATCCACGGTGTTAATAGCATCCGCTTTTCCTGTAAATTGCCCATTAAATATTGATTTTAAAAGATTTAAAAAGATTTAGATAAATAATGTACCTGGACAATGTAGATTACTGTGAGTGCATCCAGGAATATTCTGGCGTAGCAAATGAAACTTTGCTCTAAGAAAACTGCTTTTTCGTTTGTGCCTATTAAAAAATTAAGTATGTATTTATCCTGTTAATTTAATGTTGTTAAAAACATATATTTGTACTGATTAAATGTTGATAGTCTCCACCAAAGAGGTAGCCCGTGAAATGCCACGTTAATAAATTATATAAATTACGCAAGAGTTTAATGAAATGGATTGCATTTGCTGCGATGAACTGCGATACGGCGCTATCCCAGCTTTTCTTGAAAGGTGCTGTTTGCACTTCTCTTTTCTCATCTTGACCCATTTTGTTCATTTCAACTATTTCTTTCCCAACTTGGTTTGGAAATACCTTTGGAAATAATACTTTTCCTGAATTGTCTTTCCAATGCTCAAGGCTTGAAGGCTCGTATTCATAGTCTGCGTTCTTATCACCGTTGTTGTTCGTATCGACTACGAGCAAGCTTCTGCGAATGATTCTGTATTTTATTCGGATTATCTTCAGTTCTTGCCAAATACAGGAAGTTACTGCTATTGCGATAGGCCATGATTTCGTTAGATTTGGTCGGGATAAGATGTAAAATGTTTCGGAGAGGTGGATCAAGTCGATTATTAACGATACCAGGAGCCACACAATCACAATTATTTTTCTTCCCTACATTAAATACATTTTATTAGAAAAAAACGCAAACTGTGAGGATAAATGTAATCATACCATAAATATTCCTCCAATGCAAATCACCAAAGATAAAACCATTCGATAAGAAACAAAAATCCAGTAGATGATGTCCATTATTCCTGTAAATTATGCTGGAAATAAAGACATTCTGCAAAATAGTAATTACTTTGGCTTAACTTTCCAATTTAAATTCGTACCGACAGGAGTTGTACTATCTTCTGCTCCAGTGTAATGAGCTACTATTTCGTAGTCTTTGCAAAGCCATGATAGTGAACACAACTGGAAAGAAAATTAAAATTAACTTTGAACTTTAAATAATATTTTAAATCTGTCTACCGTATCGAATAACGCCACAGTCACTAATGCCGATCCAAGGGAAAGGGCTATGTGGTACCATAGCCGTTTATGGATTTGCTTTGAAAAATGATGCATGAATTGGATTTCTTGAGCCTTAAAATATTTTTGTTTAATTGTGGCACTAAATAACATTTAAAATTAGGAATTTACTGCTGAACGAGAGGATTTTGAACTAATAAAATGCAAGCTTTGCTATGCTGCAGTTTTTTGCATTTTGTGCTTTGCTCCCGATTTTTCTCAACAAAACGTGGCTGATTGTGGTTTGTGGAGCAGAAAAAAGACAAAACAATTCTTCAATAAACAATTTCCCACGTTGAGTCCGATTGTAATAATTGTAAAGATCACTGGCAAATTGCCACAAGTTGACATGAACTAAAAACTCTCTTTGTTCTAGTCGTAATCTCAAGTACTATAAAGTACTATAAATACTATATAGATTTATACAGTAGAAAATAGTCAATAAATTCAATTATATTTTATTTATTTTCTCTCCTTTTTAAACTTTTTGTTGAGATTAAAGAAATGTAGGACAATCTATGAGATTTGATTTTTTTTGCAAATTAAGCAAAACTTTGTCCTATTTTCAACCGTAATAAATCCTGATGTAGTGATGATTTCTAAAAATCTAGCAGGAAAGTGATTTATGGATGGAAACGCCTTATCAAAGTCAAAACTGATGAAATAAAATAAAAGACGCAATGTTGAACTTGAAAAGTTGAGGATAACATTTTCTTGGCAGCTATCAAGTAAATAAATTAACTGATTTATATGAGAAAGGATGTGTTTGTGCTAATTTTCAGTGAAACACCTTAAAGTAGATTATAGTGAGGCAGATTGAACAAATAAGATGCTAGCCACATACAACAGGCTTAAGAGAAAGTACATTTTATTTTAAAACCTATCCTTGAACTAAGAAAAAGCAAGACATGTATATCACGTGATAATGACAAAACATAATTAGGCTCAAGAATATAAAATTAATTATGCGTCAACAGTGATTAAAGTAACTTGAGCGTTTCCAACTACTAAATTCTTGACATCGCCGAGATTCACGCGGTTTTGGAATTGAAAGCAATGCTGGCCATTCACTCGAACTGTGTAGCCGTTGACTGCGTCACATTTAATCACAATGTTGAATTCTTTCCCTAATTCTAAAGGAAAAATTGGAGTGATTGTTTCATCCTGAGCCCATCCATGATTTCTGTAGAAAGTGTTCCTCACGATGCTTTTTGTATCAAGCCAGAAACGGGCGTGGAATGCGATGTGACAGTCGACTCCTTCGTATCCTCCTCCTCCTGATATCCACTTAGCTCCACTTGTCTTCAGATCAATGCTGATACTGTTCAAGAAAGAAAACTTTAGTAAAAATTAACTTTTAGTTTAATTTAATTACAATTTACCTTTCAGCATCGTCAGGTACTGTCCCTTCAATACGGATTGTAGTCCCTGTGAGTAGCTTCCGTCCTAGGGGGACGTCCACGTCTTCCGTTTTGAACATTTTTTTGTTGTGCCAGCCAGAATAAATCAGTTCTGTTGAACGGTGAGCACCGGATGGGGGTGCAGGACTGTAATTAATTAAAAATTAGCTAATTAATCAAAGATTTATGTAATTATTATATATTTTAAGATATTAATACTGCTTTTGTTCCCTTACCCTGGCAAGATTACGTTAACAGTTCCAATATTAACAGTCATTTTGGTAAATTAGTTTTAATTGTAATTAAATAACTAATCAAAGGGGTTTGTTTAGTTTTTAGTTGTCAAAGTCAAAGTTGTATTCTTTCAAAGGCAAAATATTCGAATGCAGAAGTAGCGAGCTGAATCCTTTTTATTTAAGCTTTTTATTACGGCAGTATATTTATATGGCATTGAGATTTGCACCTAAACAAATGACAAGAATACTTATCGAAATTCTGCTCTTATCATCCTTGCGTCATAGATCATATTAATTGTGATTTTAATGACGAAAGGCATAACTACGATAAGCGGTCCGCTTCATTTCCTTTTTCATTACGCAGTATTCATCCGGTCCATTGCGTTTTACCCGTCATATGACTTTGGTGACGTTTTTAATAGTCGCATAATTTAGTCTTATCAATGTCACTTATCAACAGTATTTATAAACATGTAATTAGCACTTGACTAAATGTAATGAATCATTTATATAAATTGAGATAAGCCTAAAATCGTAATTAGTATTTTCCGACAAAAGGCTAAATAAAAGGTTTTATTAATTTAAATAAATAATATCACAAAACAATGATGCTGCGGGTTATCTAATTAAACAAAGGTTTCGTTATCACAAATTAGAGGAAAACGGGTAGCGGACTGGCGTTTAGTACTAGCTGGAAACTTCCAATTTGTTTTTTATTCTCAAAACTCATTTCCAATTGCAAGAAATATAGCCCTTTCCGATAAGCTATGATTATTCCTGGCATTTGCACCAGCACTGTTAAGAAGAACGGTTGAAGCCGGTGAAGTCTCAGACACTTCGATTGAAAGTTTTGCGTTATTATTTGGATGCACTGAACGCGTTTCACTTTTCAAACTATGTGTCCTTGAAACACGCACTGAGGTTTGCAAGGACACCATAAGACAAGAATAGAGAACACCGAAACGAAGAATTATGTCGGATAGGGCACAATAGCAAATTGATAAAACGACGACTAGAGGGGTTTCAAATGTCCATTCGACAACGCTCCAGATTGTGAGAGCGATGCTTATAAATAATGACCAAAAGTAGATTATCAGCCAGAAACGGAGCAGCGTTTTCTTTTTCTAAAGAAGATAATTACGTGATAATTAGTTAATTAATTAATTTCCATCATAAATCCTAATATTTTAATCAACTTCACCTTTAAAATAAAATATAAGGCGAATAGATCGATGAAAACTCTCCAAATTCTCATTATAATTTCCTCCTCTGTAATATTAAAAAAGTTAATCATAATTAAAGTTCATAAGGGTTTTAACTGCTAAAGTAGTTTAAAGTTACCCGTGTGAAGGAAGAATATCTGACCTCCTAAAAGGAATTCAGTTAGGGCGTGAGTTGATAGAGCGAATAAGGCCCAAGCCTACATTAAAAATTCATTAAAACATTTAACTTAATACGTTGATAATTAACTTTTAACTATTTTCCTTACAATTTCAAACGCCACTAGCACCGCAGCCCCAAGCCTTGGAAGGCGATCGTAATACTCCCAAATTTTACAAGGATTTCGTCCAATTGGCTCCACCAGAAAGTATTTCATGTTAGGAACTGAACAAATTTCATTTTCGGGGCAAGTTGAAATCCTTTTTGAAACGGGCTGCGTCTTTAATCGAGCATTTCTCAATAGTCGGATTAAAGTTTGAAAAATAACGGAAGTGATGTAAAGGCGGAAGAGAAATAGACAGAAAATGTTTGCTATCCATAGCTCATCAGAGATGAAGTCTTCCGGATGGCTGAGTATTGCGTGGACGATGAAGACACAGTCCAAGATCACAGAGAGAGGTATCCAAAAGATTAGAACTAGTCTTTGCTTAAATAAAACGAATATCCATAAGGATAGCGCCAGGAGGAGTCGGATTGATATCAAAGCGAGGTTTACTATTGTTATTTTATCTGGAAATAAAAACGTTTATAAATGAACAATTAAAAAAATTATAATTCTGATTGGTTTTGAATTACCAATAGGGTGGTTATGATCCAACCAGTGAAAGAACAGAGAACTTCCTAAGTCATTGATTAACCAGTAAATACCAATAGTCTGTGAAATAATTAAAGTTTTAAAATAATTATTCTCTAAATTAGTTAGTACTTTGATATTTACCGTATCCAACATCGCCGCTACAATGGCAGCACTTCCCAATGGAAGCCCAAACCGGAAGCAACGTTTTGAGATCATCATGTCTTATTTCTTTAAACACGGAGTTGTCACCTCGAACAGAAAGTTTTTGATGCGGTGACATATTAGTTGATATTTACATCACATTTCTGACCACCTGGCCTTGTTTTCTCAAGTTCAAAGTCCAGATTAGTTCCATAGCTCGATGCAGAGAAATAAATCTGGAGAAAAACTCTGAACACGAAGGTTAAATGATTCCATCATCAACTAAACTTGTAAATTGAACACACGTTCGTTCATCACTGTTTATCACTTTCATCACAATTTTACTGGAGAAGGGCAAACATGACTCATGATTTTTTCTCAGGTATAACTTCAAATGTTTTATTATTTGTCCAGAAAGTCAAAAATTCTTCTTCTTTCTTTTTGTAAATTGCTATTACAAATCCACGTAAAATAATCTCGACAATATCTATTAAATAAACAGATTGATCGTTGGATCTCACTTGGTGTTCTCACCTTGACGGTTTATACCATAAGCGATTATGCCGCAGTAACGGCACAAACTGACTAAGCGAATAGCGAAAATTGAGTAGAATGTTTGCCATTTTCAGGTAGAACAGCAAAATATCAGTGGGATTCCTATCCTGGTAGGATAATATGAAATGTATGGTTTTGATTAGAGACCTTTTGAGTAGCCAAAATGAGCTAGTCTAAATGTTACATGTGAAAATGCCGCATCTTTATTGAACTTTGATGAGGATTATTATTCTTATGAACTTATGGATTTCGTCATCATCATCTTTATCACAAGAAAACAACTTTTGTTTTATGACTGCATATAAAAACCAGCCATATACCACGCTCAATATATTTGAAAAGTTAGCGAGTTCTTGAAAAGCATTGCATAACGAAATAACATGCTGCAGCTAATAAAAAGTATCTTTGCACTCAAGACTTTTTCGCAAGGATAATTTAACTTTTGTCATTGACAGACCTGTTAAAATAAAGCTTTTGTATAAGAACACGGGGAGCATTTAAAAGGTTGCATGAAGTCAGTAATGTATTGGAAGTTTTCTGTGAGAAGTTTGCATGAAAACTGTTATTTTTGGATCTATGCGAGCTTGTTGCAGATTGACAAAAACTTGGTGAAGGAGAAAACTTGCCAGAAATACGTTCTTTTTGCAATGGATACATAAGCAAAGCAGATTTTAAAAGAAATGTAGAAAAGAAAATAAAGAATTGGTTTAGATTGAAATTAAAAATGAAAGGAAGAAGAGAATGGAACTGGCTTTACATTTGGATTTTGGCAGGTTGCGAATAAGCAATGCCAATTTATGAAAAAAATCAAAGAAGGAACATAAAATTTGTGTATTTATGTATTTCCTGTGCATTGTTTTGCACAAAAGCAAGTAGCAAAGCAAATGAAACGTAGAAGATGATATTTTAATAATTATTTTTGTGTCACAAACAAGAATTGATATGTAACAAAACTTTATTATTTGAAACAGGTATAAATGTAATAGATAAATTAAAATTATGTCTTTTTAATTTATACTGGAACTGATGCAATGAATCAACTGAATCATCTCATGTCAGACCTACTATCCCTTCCCGATTGTGATCCAGCCGTGGCCCAGCCGGAAATACTACTTGCAGTACTTCCCCCAATGGCTTCCCTACTTGTTCGAACAGACTGGGATTGACTTTCCACCTCTGAGCCCCTTCCAACCTCTCTATTTTCAATCCCTGATTGACTCCCACCCCAGCCCGATCTACTATCACGGCCTTCCCTACTTCCCAATCCCGGGGTTATCCGCAAACCCGGTTGACTTCCCCAGGTTAAATGACTTGCCCGGCTGACCCTACCCGACCAACCACCGGTGCGGCTTTCTCGGCCTTCTAATTCTGTTATTATTACACGATCAGATAGCGGTGTTAAAGGAGGAGCCCCGGCACTCCATTCTGTGACTTGGTAGCCTTCACCTAAACTGGAACCTGCGTCACCGGCTTCTATTTGTGGTAGTTGGCCGTTTGTATTGGTAAATTCGGGCTCCATTGAGGTTTCTATCCCGTTGGAGAACCAGTACAAGAATATTTTAAAGATGAACATTAAAGCTAAGGTTAACGTGGAAATTGTGCCTTGCTCTGAAGGATTCCTGCGAGTGTCTAAGAATTCATCACCGAATGTGACTAGAATTACTATTGAGAATATTAGAAATAGTACTCTCCATACTACAATACCACTTGGTTGTCTCTAAAAGCATAATTAAATTAATTAAAGTTTAATTTTAATTTATTTTTGTCATTTTATTGGTTTCAATAATAACCTGAATTATTGAAGCTAGGGCGTACAGATCAAGGCCCAGCCCTAAAATTGCCATTTTAAGTTAAATAACAATTAAAGTTATATTGCAAATTAAGTATAATTAATTAATTACCAATTAAAACCACGAGAAATCCACCAAAACCACCTAAAGCTGCTTTCATTGCTGGCAGTGCAATTAACATCCAAACCTGGAAAGAAAATTAGTAGTAAAATTATCGAATTGCACTAAAATTAATACGGTTTTTAATTGCAAAGGCTAACCAAGTCCACAGTAATTAATATTCTAGTTCCAGTCACATGGAACCTTCCATAGTACTTCCAAACTCCTAGGGAATCATATCCAATTGGAACGAGAGATTCTAAGTCGTCATCCGCCCCTTCATAACTCCCCACCAGGAGCCGCGGCTCCTTTTGCTTTTCAATTATTCGCGCAACCTCGATTATAATTAAAATTAAGTAAACTCTTAGCGTGGGCATTAACACGAGAAGGTAAATGTTGAAGGAGGCGAGTGCATCGAATATCATTTTCATATTTCCATGTCGTAACGAGTCCGTAATTACTGCGGCGATGATCCAGATGAATAACATTGTTTTCGGCGCCTGCAGATAAGAACTTAATTAGCTTTATTCAAGTCTTATGTAATAATTTACATTGATTGTTATTTTACCTTTACAAGAATGCCCCATAATGATAAAGAAAGTAAAGTTCTGATAAAAACGTATAAAACTGGATACTGATCCGGTTGGTAATGATAAGAACCTTTAAACAAGTTAATTATGTTAATTAAGTGATTATTACGTAATTGAATACTCTGACTTACTTATTGCTGCTTTGCTTGTTTCGTTTGCAGATGCTAAAATAATCTCCTTTAAGAATGCGTCCACTGCTATTATCTGCAAAATTAAAACTTAATTTACTAACTGTGCATAGTTAAATGATAATTTGATAATTACATTGTCTAAAATCACAGCCGTCACGAATGCACTGCCGATTGGCAAACCAAATCGTAGCCAATAATTCATATCACACCAGAGTTAACCAACATTTAAATTAATTTCCATAAGTTTGGAAAGTTATTTACATTTCAAGTCTTAATTAGCTTTAAAAAGTTTGCCAAAAAATGTTTTGAATTGACTTGAGCATGACGTCCGCACATGGGGGAAACTTCCTAGAAAATTGCGAAATGTGGATGCTTTCCAATCTTTTTAGTAATGAGATCAGTAGCCTTTTTGTTCAAAAGCCGGTTCCAAGTTTTATTACTGTAAGAAATGAAAGTAAATATGACGGTAGGTGTGTTTTTGTTAAAAATTCAATGTATTTTAACAAGAGCACTTATAGCGCATAGTTTTCAACACGTTTATGATCATACTCCTGAGATAATTACCCTTCTTCCTGTTTTTGTAAATTAACTCAGTTTAGTACTTAAAAACTAGATACTTTCCTTATATAAATCAAGCGTTTTACATGTTTTTCATTAGCTCTTCCTTTAAGAAATTCTAAAAATAAACCGATTTGGTCTACTTTGTAAGAGTCGAGTAAAGTCGATAGTAGACAATCTGCAGTTTATGCTTGGGTTTATCTGATGGAAACATTACTTGTCTTTCAATTTGAAAATCTTTGGTAAAAACCGTTGAATATGATATTCACAGATTTGATTTTTTACATTAGTTTCCAGCATTTTCCTGTTTCGGAGCTCATGATGAAAATGCGTAATATTTACTAAATCATTTGTGTTTAAATAAAGCGTAAAATGTTATGAATCCTCTTTGGAATAATGAACTTGCTACTTTTGGATAGAGATAACTTTTACTTGGGTATCTAGCTGTAATGTAAAAGTCAAGGTTATGAATGATGTTAGCTTTGTAAATTAAATTACATTGATGCGACTATAACTGGATAAGATGAAGATTTAACGTGTTAAGTGGGAGTATTATTTATCCAGAGTGTATGCAATGCCAAGCAATGCTAAACAGATATATGTACAGATTTTAATTACATAATATGATAAAAATTCTGACTTATGTAATCATTTCTTTCATTCATATAAAACGAATGTTATGTAATTTCGTATAAACCTATTAATCTTCGTTTTAAATGGTCTTTTCTACACCCGTGTCTGCCTAACAAGAACTATACACTTCTCTGATTAAAGTAAATTTTTCAAAAATGGCTGGAAAAACTGAAATGGAAAGTTTAGAATCTCTTTTAACAAAGCATTTGCCAGAGGAGGAATTAAAACAAGCTTGGAGAGTTCTTTATGGAGCGGAGTATACTACAGAGTGAGCAAAATCTTATAATTTCTCGTTAAATATGTTACCAATTATATTTGTTATTTTTAAGGGGTTTGCCAATTCAAAAATCTACTCTGGAGTTAGCTTCTTCCTCCAACATTGAACTGAAATCTTATAAGTTTGCCGCAGCTCAAGAACAACTTCGCCCTGCAAGGAAAGTTCGAGTTGGGTTGTTTCAAAACAAGCTCCCGCTGGCCACCAATGTTCCAGTACAGGAACAACGTGCTGCACTTCACAAACTTGCTGAAAAAGCTATTGAACTGGCTGGACAATCTGGAGTTAACATTTTTTGCTTTCAAGAAACATGGAGTATGATAAAATATAAAAAAATATTAAAAATTGCGTAATTTTATGTAAAAATGTATTTTTACAGCCATGCCATTTGCCTTCGCCACAAGAGAGAGACTTCCATGGTCGGAATACGCGGAATCCGCTGAAGACGGACCCACAACCAGGTTTTTACAACAACTAGCAAGACGCCATAACATGGTCGTTATAAACCCGATTTTGGAACGGGATTCCGCAGACGTTCTTTGGAACACTGCTGTAATAATTTCCAATTCGGGTCAGGTGATTGGAAAAACAAGAAAAAATCACATTCCAAGAGTTGGAGACTTTAATGAGTCGACTTATTACATGGAATCTACTCTGGGGCATCCTGTGTTTGACACACAGTTTGGAAAAATCGCTGTGAATATTTGTTACGGAAGGCATCACCCACTTAACTGGACAATGTTTGGGTTTAACGGTGCGGAAATCGTTTTTAACCCTTCAGCTACCGTCGGAGCGCTGAGTGAACCGCTTTGGTCTGTGGAAGCGAGAAATGCAGCTATTGCAAATCATTATTTTACTTGTGCAATTAACCGAGTTGGGACGGAAGTGTTTCCGAATGAGTTTACTTCGGGGGATGGGAAACCGGCGCATAAGGATTTTGGACACTTTTATGGCTCTTCTTATGTCGCTGCCCCGGATGGTTCTAGGTCTCCGGTACGTTAAATTATGCAGAGAATTTAATTACGTAATTAATTATTAATTATGTTGGTTATTTAAAGGGACTCTCTCGAGTATCTGATGGGCTACTTGTGACCGAAATGGATTTGAATTTGTGCCGTCAAGTGAAAGATAAATGGGGATTTAGGGTAAGTTTTTTATTTAAAGTTTATTAATTACTTTAATAAATTAATTGCTTAATTATAGATGACAATGAGGCTGCCAATGTACGCGGATTTATACACAAAAGCAAGTAAACCTGATTACAAACAGCAAATTATTAGCGAAAACGACAAGCCAAGGGAGGATTGAGAAAACATCAAAATAAATATTTTAGAAAACTTGTTAAAATAAATAACTTGGGCTAATGCGTTTTTGCCCAGAAAGGGAAAAAACTAAAACCGAATAGTTTTTCTGGAGGTTTTGTTTCCACTGGATCGAGGCATCCATTTGATTGAATCCATTTTGTGTAGTAGGAAACTTGTGTATACCTGAAATAACATTCTTACTTAATTATCTAATTAAACTACGAAATAATTACATAATTTAGTTAATTCTTACACTCCGGGAAACTTTGGGCGGGCACATCCACTGAAATCATAAAGTTAATTGGTTAAATACAAGCATAGTTAAAAATTAGTAAAATTGAGTTTTATCTCACATTCCCCATGATACTACTCCGGTGAGCACACCGTCACAAACAAGAGGACCTCCAGAGTCACCCTAAAAAAGTTAATTGTAATTAATTATAAATTGAATTACAATTCTTTTTAAAAATATTTCCAACCTGACACGAGTCAGTGCCTCCTTCACTGAAGCCGGCACATAGCATTGCTTCAGTAATCTCTGATTTTCCGTAATAATCCATACATTTTTGATCCGTCATTGTGGGGACGACTGTGTACATTAATGATTTTGAAATACTGCCACCCTCCTTTGTAGAACCTGAAGAAATTTGCATATATTTGCATAAAGCTACTCTGTTACGTAATAGATCGATATAAAATTACATACCCCATCCACTAATGATGCAATGCGTGTCTGTCGGCGTATCTGCTTTAAACTTTGGAAGTGGCACGTCATTCACATTCACTTTGTACTGAATTGGGGAAGTGAGCTGTATAAAAACATTCATTTAAAGTTATTTAGTGACAAATTAACTATAATTTTCATTTACCTTTAAAATTCCAATGTCGTTTTCTATCGTGTCGGGATTATATCCTGGATGGATTACTATTCTCTTCACGCGGAATTCTGAAGCCAAAGGATCCGTTCTAAGGGTGATGGACCCGATTCGGATGATGATATCGCGATTGCTCCTCCTAAAATGGAATCATTTATTAAATATTTATTAAATATTTATGAAAACTTTGCCTTTAATTGCCAATTGATTATCTTTGGTGTTACCTTTCGAGACAATGTGCCTAATACAGTTAATCATGAAGGCTAATCGCTCAGATAAATAAAATCACACAAATATTTAAAATTTGCTTAAGCATTGAATTTAATGGAAATTTAAATGCTTAAGCAAATTTCCAAGTGCTAACTCCTTTAAATAGAAATAATTGCGAATGATGTTGTAACATTTTCACTATATGGAATACAAAAAGAATATTAAAAATTTGCACAATTCACAATTAAAATAAACAGTTAGCACTGATAATTATCCGAGTGATTAGTTTTCATGATTAGTTAAATTCCATACAGCTGTAACGACGCACTGCCCAACTACAGCTCCACCACAGTAGTGAGTCTTTGTTCCAAAGAATGACACTTTTTGAATGGAAACTTGATACGGGAACTCTCCATGAACCGCTGTCAATCACAAAAGTTTAAATATTTAAAATAGTAATTATTTTTATGTTTAACTTAATTAACTTTCCCTACCCGGTCTCCCTCCAACAATTCTATCCCCGGGTTTAATAAACTGGTGTACATACTGATCTCCAGCACTTTTCCTTAAACTTGCTGGAATCCTTGGAATAAAAGCCCAACTTTCTATTTTACAGAGTAAATACAGAAATATAATTGCAGTGCGGTTTATAAACATTTTTTCAATTTATTTTAACAAACCTAAACACCATGCTAATATGAGAATTCCTACAAAGAGTAGTAATTGAAGAATAACTGATATTTTCATCTTTATAACTACTTAATTTAAAGTTTTTATCAGTAAAAACTTTTGGAAGTTGACATGCTGATGTTGTGTAGAGGATGCAACAACAACGAGAAAAACTACAGATGAATAATGCCAGTCATTATGAACACACTGATAATGATACCAAAGTACTAAAAGTTATTAATAGCTTTCTCTAGAAAGTGACCAAAAGGGTTAACGAAACGGATGTAGAACAAAAAAGGGTCTGCAGGTGAATTTTCTAAAAATCAGGAAAGGTAGCAATGGGCCTTTTATTATATTGCCGGAGGTGATTTTCATTAACCCGAGAGTTAAACAAGTGAATATTTATGAGTTTCTTGAGAATTTCACAAAGAAATACGAGATGGGTATATGAATGCATATTTCCTGTGACCTGAATCAAAACACAATTTTATACAAAGGGAATATCATGGAAACTTGAATGATTTCTTCTTATGTAACTTCTTAATGGCTATGTCGCTTGAAATAACTTTTTGAATAACTTTCGCTTCTGAAAAAGTTGAACTTGGCCTTAATCACGGTTCATTTTAACAATGGCAGATAAAGAAAAGCGTGTGACGATATCAAAAGCCAAGCCGAAATCGGCGGCGGCTCCAGCCCCAGCTTCAGAGCCTGGAAAAGCTGAAAACATTTGGCTTAAGCCGGTAACGGAGAACCAATTTGATAATTTTGGAAAGGTGGTGGGGGTAATTGGAAAGATTAGCAAATGGCAGAAGCAACTTACGGAGGAGAGAAGGCAGAAAATAAAGAGTTTATTTACCGTCCCTCGAAATGATCCTGATGACCCCTTCAAGCCAAATTCAGAAATTCAGACGAAAATCATTGCGGAGCAGCCTCCAAGAAAGGAGCTGCAGCCGAATGAAGAAGAAATGTTGCAAACGATTGCAGTTAATTATGATTATTGCTTACCGCTTGATATTATTAATTGGCCGCATCCCCTCAGGGAGATATCGAATGAGAGTCGGGAGCAGCTTGAAAAGCTGCCAAGTTGGTTGAAAGCGCTGATTTTGTTGAGATTTGACACGATTGTTGACTACTTTGGCCCCAGAACGCATTTGTTTTTGAGGATGTTGGCAAACCGGGTGGATTTCCAGAGGAGTATCCCCCTCAAGATTTTTGACATTGATGATAACGACGATGTAGAAGATTATTATGCAATTAGGAAAGAATTTTTGGTTACGGAGTCGGATGTTCTCGCGCCAATTATTGAAGCTAGGTTTAATGAGAAGAATTTAAGAAAAAAGGATTTGTTCAGGGCGGCTCATGCCATTGCGTTGTGGAAGCTTCCAAAGTCGGCGAGGGCGGAGTGGGCGCCCAATGTTGTGCATAGGAGTGCTGTTAGCTTGAGGCAGGCGATGCTTACGCAAGCTAGTCCGGCGGAAGTTGCAACGGTATTTAAGAAAAGACTTGAATTAAAAGGGGATTAAAGTTAATTGGCTAATTTGGATTTAAGGTTGCTGAAGATGAAAAAATGGTTGTTCTAAGCGATGAAGATTCGGATGATGATGATGATATTTATAAACCCCCGACTTGGCAAGAGTTAATTAGTGACAAGCCAGAATTCCAGCAGGAAATTTTGGATGATGTCGAGAGGGATTTTAATACTGTGCCTATTCAGTTCCGGAAGTTGAATGAGGATGTGGCGCCGAAGTTAAAGAGGAGGAGGGAAAGGCAGCGGCAAAGGGAGAAGGAAGAGTGTCAGTCGATGATTAATAAATTTAACTGATTTTAATTAACTTAATTGCATTAAGTGATTATTTTTGTAGTGGAAAGACAAAAATTGCTTGAAGAGCAAGATCCCGAGGCGAAATCCTGGAAGAGGAAGAAATGCTTTAAAAAGTGTTTTTCCTTTAGGAATAAACGGAAAATTTTGAAAGAGGAGTTGCAAAATCGAGGGTTGTTTCGACGGTATTCCAGGATTTGGAAGAAGAACTGTCCGATGGAGGAAATGTATGAATAATTTAATTTAAATGTTGAATACTGGATTTTAACTTGGGTTTGTAACTACAGCGGCCCAACAAGAAGACGAGCTCATCATTATCGATACGATGAAGGGTTCCACGCGTACATTGTGGCTTTGGTGGCGTCACATTACTTCAAGTTTTTTATTATGCTTATTATCGTCCTCAACGCGATTATTTTAGCTATTGAAACGAGTGAATATGCTGATATTTTTGTCGACCTTTTTGAAATTTTGGATAATTTTTTCCTCTCTGTTTATCTAACAGAGTTCCTTGTCAAAGGTAAGCCATCTTCTTCCACTTAATCTTAATCATCAGTTATTAAGTTATCTGATTAAAACGAGTTTAATTTTTGCAGTTTACGCACACCCAAAAAGATACTGGAATAGTGGATTTAACATCTTCGACTTTATCATTTTACTCGTGTCTTTTATTAAGGTAGATTAAAATTTAACTAATCCTTAATTACAAAGATCTTAATTAAGATTAATTAAGATTTTAACTTCTAGGCCATATCAGACTGGCTTAGCTTGGCTGAAGTTCAATTTCTAAGAGTTTTGGTAATCGTGCGAGCCTTGAGGATTCTGCGTGGTGTCTCGTTAAACATCCAGATTCAGGTAAAATCATTGAAGTATTTAGTGATTAATTATTTAACTTAATTATTTTAAAATAGGTCCTTGTTACTGCGATGGTGGAGACACTGAAGACCCACGTGCTTAGTGTTATGTTGCTCCTCGTCCTTTTGATGTATATTTGCTCAATTGTGGCGTATTACATGTTTCACGAAATTATCCCCAAGGATTGGGGCAATATAGGGACGGGAATGCTAAACTTGTTTGCTTTTGTGACGGTGAGTTTTTAAAGGTTAAATTATTTAAGCAAATTAAACTTAACTTTAATTATTTTTAGATGGATGGCTGGACAGATATGAATGATAATTTCAGTGAGGAAGGATACGTACATATTGGGCGGGTTTTCTGCTTGATTGGAATCGTTCTTGGGAATTTTGTCTTTTCAAATATATTCATCGCTATTATTATCATGCAAATTTCAGAGGCTACGGATGCCTTTAGGGTAAAATTAGTAATCAAATTGCTTAAAGCTTGCAAATAATTAAATATTTTCTTTTCTTTTAAAGCTTAAACAAAAAGATGACAGAGAGACTATTGTAAAACGTAAAAAGGAAACGGTCTTTAGGTAATTTAATGAAACTTTTAAAATTTGAAATTGCAATTAGCTAATTACATTTTAAAATGCAGACGGCAAAAACTTGACATGCGGCAGTTACTTGCAAGGCAAAGGCTTTCAATTTCTGTGGATTTTTATTACTTGGCAAATCAATTTCAAAGGCTGCTTCGACATGACGATTTGGTTGATATGAATGAAATGCTTTGCAGTCCAATGTGGATGGATTGCTTGAATAAATGCAGTCAAAGATGTCTTCACACTTCCAACGTGTAAGTTTAATTATAATTAATTATAACTAATTGCATTAACTTTGCTTCTGCTTGTAGGATTATGAATCTGCATAGACAAGCGGCAGACAGTTTGCTAGAGATTTATAAACTTTATCATGAAAACAAACCCATTCCGAAACCAATCCGAAGGGCGAGATATAATCGATGTGTTCGGTTAAAAACGAAATTAACCGTTTTGAAAAATGAGCTTTATCGGTCTGCAACGCATCATAGGAAGAGGTCCAGTGAATTTGAAGGGAAGTCAAAGGTTTTAATGGTGAAGTTGCCAGTTTCTGAAGAGGATTTGTCAGGGAAGAGTATAAACAAGTTAAGATTTCAGAAAACTATTGCTTCTGTACTTAAGAAAAAGAAAAGTAAGTCAAAGCCAAAGCTCAAGGCAACTGCAACAAAAGTTATGACCAGAAAGCGGCGGCTGTACTAATTGAAATGTGGATTACTTAATTACTTGCATTAATTATAACCGGTACATTTAAAAATAAAAGATATGAAGTCAAAGTAAATATTGAATAAAGATTTAATTTTAACAAATAGTTTGCATACAGTTATTTTAATTAATTAATGCTCAAAATCCACTCGTAATAAACTCCAAAGCGTCAGAAACCCGAGCTACACCGTTGAAACAGGTTCCTGCGTGATGATCTGAAGTTGTCACGGCCCATTGATAATATCTTGGGGGATTTTGATTCATTCTTCTGCAGATAATTGGAGCTGATGGCTGCGTGGCTATGGGCTAATTAACAAAGTCAAGATTAGTTTTAAATTCTTTATAATAACTACAAAAGGTAGTACTTACTATGCAATTGTTTAACCGGACGCATCCAATGGCTTGTAGGATTCCGTTGGAGGAACAAATCTGATTTCCTGGTTGGTAACAGCTCACAACCGATTTTTGCAGTTTAACTTGCTAAAAATTACATAAAATTGCACATTAGGTAAGAATTGCATAAAGCAGCATTTCAAATGTTTAACGGTACCTGTTGCAATCCATTTGAAACTAAAACTTCGCATTCAATGGTGGGATCATCGGTTTCAACCCCAACGATGCAAATCGGGTAGATCAAAGGGTTTAGGTTGAAATCCACCGGGGTTAAAAGTTTAACCAAGCCAATGTCAAACTGAGGATTTCTTGTTGATGTGTATCCTAAAATTATGGAAAATATTTAATTTTATGCAAAACATTAGTTTAAATGTGTTTATAACTAACTTGGATCAACAACAGCGGCTTGCGCGCTAAACTCCACAACTCTTCCAACACGATGATCTCCAAGTACAACACGAACAGGGTTTGTTCCACACGAAAGGATGCAGTTTGCACTGACTAAAATTAAACTGCTGCTGATAAGGGAGCCAGTGCATTGAATTTGGTTGCATGAAAGGGTTGCCTACAATCAATTTAAAGGGTTAAATAATTAAAGGCTTTTTAAATATATGACTTGCTTACCAGCCAAGGGTAAATAACTCCGTCATAAGATTCAATTGCAAATCCACAAGCACGTTCCGAGCTAAACATGGGAAGTTTGCTTTGGAGAGAGCTCAAAATGGAACGTTTACTTGCATCGGGTTTTGTTTCCCCTTCTTTGAAAATCCAGTCGTGCCCAACGGCATTAACTGGGGTGGTGGTTCCACTCGAAATCTTTTCAATTTCATTTGTCAACCCAACCAATTGACCAGATCCTAACCCGTTTTCACTCACACTTTTGTGGATATCCAAAGCTTGTGTGGAATTTATAGGTCCGAGGCTTTGGGATATGGCACGGGCGAATCTGGAAGATTCTGTTGAGTTGAGTCCTGATAATTGCGCTGTGTTTTGTAGAATCGTTGATGGAGAAGTTGTCGTTGGAGTGTTATTTTTCTCTGATAATTTTCCCTTGTGATCTGAGAAAATCTGGTCTACTTCAGAGTCCGTTAAGTTCTTGTTTTGGAATTGTTCTTGGATGGCGAATACGTCGCTACGAAGGGCTTGGGTGTCGTGGAGTAGCTTTGTTAATTCAAAGGCGCGGGTTATACCGATTTTTGGGGTTGAGATGAACATTAAACGGTCCAAGTCCATGTCAAGTGCTGGAGCGGTCTATAAGTAGAATAATAATTGCATAATCAATGTAATTTATTCATAGATTATGTACAATGTAAAAGTCTTCATACAAGCGGAACGCTAAAGAATGGATTTTCCCCTGCGTTAAATCTTGCTTCTGGTGGTGGCAAAAAAGGCCCAAAAGGAAACCTTCCACCACCAGCTATCAGATTGCCCCCACCAGGAGTTGTCGTTCTGAACAAAGTGAATTGACTGAATGGATTTGAGTTTCCTTGCTGTTGAGGTGGTTGGACCACGGCAGCATCTTCTGCAGCACGGCGGACCTTCTCTGCATGTTCTGGTTTATCTCCATGCTCCTTCAAATGAGCTGCCAAGTTTTTTATCTGTAATTTTATGCTAATTCGTTATCTGCTTTGCTTTGATTAAGTAATTAACGGTAAAATACTATTTTTTGTAAATCATGCCTCTTCACAGGTTGCATTAAGCTTTTCAGTGACTGCGCGAACGAATCTACTGGCTTTGTTCTTATTCCCTTGAAATGACTTTGTGGCAAAATCCTATTAGAACAAAATATTAATTGAATTTTTTTGGAATACTAAACAATTTTGCCAACCAATAAAAATGCGACCGCTATGATTTTTACCTCTAATTCTTTGATTGTCTCGTCCCTATCACATTCATTACCACCGGGCTGAGTTAATCCCCGAATTAACATCCGAACAACTTGGTCTTTATGAACTGGAACATGCTCTGAACTATTTTTGCTATTGTGATCAAGAAAATCCGGCGGTAGTGGACTTTTCACTTCGCTGGATGCCACATCCTCACAAGATATTAATGTTATTAATGGAACAAAACAGAACAGAATCAATTTTATCGACATTTTTGCTTTTTTGATCTACAGAATACAGAAACTCTTTCACTTTCACATTCCCCAAAAAAGATGTATGCCCTCCAGCATCCTGAGGTAGACTGGCAGAGCCGTCAGTCCATTTTCATGTTTTTCGTTAAAAATATGTGATGCTTTATTGTGGCTTTAGAACTTATGCTAATGAGTAAATGAATCCAATCGTCTGGAACCAACGATGATAATGAACTGAAAGAATTTTATGCTTGCACGTTTATTCAAACCCGGAGTACAAAAACTTAGATTATTACATTTAGAGTAATTCTGGGCATCACATACAAAAATTGCTCTCGTTTAAACAAAGTCATGTTTAAAATATAGCCTTTAAAACAATCTAAGATTAATGACCTTTAAAATGAATTCAGGTGCTTGTTAATTTATTGCTAAAAGGCACAAAATGTCGTTCGGCGACAAATATCATTAAATCTAGATACACATGCAAAATATTTATCTGTTTTTCTAGTATTAAGTAGACAAAATATTTTAGTCCAACTGTATTCCTCCATTATGTATTCGAATAGTCCAATAGAGACATTGTCATTAAAAATACTAAGAAATTCAATTCTATTAAAAACCAGAGAGTACTCGCAATTAATACTAAAACGATAGCGTGTATTTTTAAAATTGCCTTAAAGCTATTCTGCTTACATGAAAAAAGTTTGTTTGCACAAATAAATATGAATACAGAGTGAAAAGAACGAAAAAACACTTTTAAAATTAAAATTATCTGTCTGATTCGTTATCATCAGCAGAAGAATTAGAACTACTACTATTCTGATCGTCCAATTCATTATTATTTGGCTCCCGTTGTTGGTCCTCGTCATCAAAGAATTCGATATCATCCCCAATTATTCTGCTTCTTTCGGGGCCATCTTCTATGAGAGCAATTTCGTCGCCAAATATTCGTTGATACTTCTTTATAAAACTTTTCAACTCCTTTTTGGTCGCAGTAAGACTGGATGTGGTGGGATGGGCTTTCAGGAGATCGACTATGTTATTGACCATTCGCATAATATTTCTGGCTGATACATGGTTGGTCACGGGTATCTTGGATGCAGCTCGAATGAGCATCGTGTTAAACGAACGGAATGGACTTTTCTCTACTGCGTTTAAGATTCTTGTAATGATACTCCGCATAAGTGGCTGAAAGTTGAATATATTGCGTTAAATTATGCTGTTTCATATTTTACAAAGAAACCATTGCTATATTTAAAAGAAGAACCTTACCTGATCTTTAGTGTTGAGAAATCCAAGCATATAAGATACAAACTTTAGAACAATATCATCATCTCGATCTCGGTTTACAGGGGGTTCCGACAACTTTATAACGGCAAGCGCGAATCCAGTGCCAAGAACTCTGTTTCCTTCTTTTGATACATTTTCTACAAGGGAACGCTCTTGTTCTTGCTGATTCTCTTGAGGTTGTTCTCCTTCTGCCGGTTCAACTACAGCAACTTCCTCCTCTTCCCCTTCAACAAAGCTTACAAACTCTTCTGGGTCTCTGTCCTCTGGATCCCACCATCCAAATGATCCGTAACATTTGAGCACACTTTCTAGATCACGAAGTACTTGCGTTCCACTGAACTCTACATTTGCCCAGATTAACAGAATATTGGAGATAACATAAGGATCTTGGATCCTTCCACGGACGAATAATTTTAAAAGTCCCTGATTTCTCAAAGTTTTTATCTGCTCTCTTGTGGTTGGGCTAGGTATTGTTTCTTCTTTGTTTGGAGGGTAATATCGGGATGTGAGTAAGGCAATAAAAAACTTGCGCATTTGCGCAGCAGTTACCGTTTCGTATGTCACTTCGTGTGTTTGCAGTATTTTCTGAAGATTTTTTGTAAAATCTACAAAAAAGTTCAGCAAATTAGCTTAACGTTCAAATTGGCGAGGATTAGTTCGAAATAAAACAAAAGGATTGCTATACGTACCAGCTTTGTAGGGATGCAGGGTATCATCCTCTTCTAATTCGTTTTCGGTGAGCATAAAATCTTTCCATCCATAGACCATTAACAAGTCTACCAGCCCTTTGAAGGCAATAGTCATCAAATCAACTTCAACATTGTCAGTGGCTAAAATCGTTATGCAGATGTTGGAAACTTTGCGCAATTCTTTCTTTTCCGCCAACGCAATACGAGTAAGGAACTGAACCACAGATGAACGAATACATACGTCTTGTTCCTGCTGCAATTAAGGAAAATATTTTTATGTTCATTTATCGTTAATAATACTTTATTATGGAAATGCTGCAATTTTCATGATGTTTTATCAATTACATACCGTGAAAAACATCAAGATGTGATTATCATACAGATTCCTTATAAAACTGTTGATTTTGGGACAGAGTTCCATATATCCGTTGATCATAAACAATGCCTTATTTAACCCTTCTTCTAAGGACGTAATAACTCGTGGTTGTTGCGGCTCGTCTTCATCTTCTTCTTCACGGTCAATTTCCATTAAATCCACAGCTTGCACGTTTTGATTCAAAGCCAAGGACTGCCTGGCAGCAGCAGGAGTAATGGCAGAACTAGGACCAGGCTGAGGCGAATTTGTCTGATTTACTTCAGAAGGTTTTGGTAGATTTTTAGCACGCTCCAATGCTTCTTGAGATTTCGCTATTTCAAGTTTTAATGCATCAATTGCGGCTTTAGTTTCTTCAATTTCTGCAATCACAGGCATGGCATCGGTGAACCGTTTGTCCCTAATGATATCTTCCTTTTGCTTTTTTAACTTCATTAGATGAGACATTAAGCCACAAAGCTAAAATCGGTATTAACATCATATATTAATAAACGTTATATCAAACAATTGTGTATTCATTCATTGGACTTCAAAAATTTCAATTGTAATTATATACATACCTTATCGTTCTGCATAGTTAAAGAGTACAGAGTTGGTAGAGTTGGCTGCGGCTTTGAAGGTTGAACGGGAGTTGCCGACGGTTGCGGAGTAGTAAGATTGGAAGAACTGGTGCTGGCCATGGACTGACGACGAGCAGTTTCAGAAGGCGTGGATCCAGCAACTGAATTTTCTTTAGCTGCGGAATTCCCATCTTTACTAGCACTCTCGTTCTGCAACCTCCTTGCCCTATTGGTGTCATTATCGGCATCAAAAATGTCCTGGAACACTTCCATCATCAAATCTTCAAACTCTTGACTATTCTTTTCACAAAACATTTGCAGTACTGTCATCCCTTCAATGACAACCATTCTTTCATCTAACAATGGATCTAGCAACATCTCCTTTATTAAATTTTGCATTTGGCGTCTGTAAATCAATATAGTTTAATTAGTCAATCATTATACAATGAATTCAATAAAGGCATGCCTTTAGTATTTTATTAGGTAAAGTAATTATTACCTTGTCGCTTCTTCCCACGTCACAAATCTGCACACTCCTAAGCCAACAACTACCGCTACAATAGGGCCTGCTTCTTCCGTTCTTTCTTCCGCAGTTGCAGCGTTGTGTTCCATTGTTACCATCTTATGTAAACTCTCCAGTAGTACTACCATTTCAGTAGAGTCGGGAACATATTTTCTTAGGATGTCAAACTTACTACTGGCTTTACATATAGAAAGCCATGCAATCATCCCTTCAATGCTTACTGATTTAAAGTTTTTCACTTTTATGTTCTCTTGTAAGGTCTGGATGAATTTTAGATCAAGGTCTTCGACAAACCTATCTGACGATGAGATCATCATGTCCAAGATTTTAATGACAGATTTCATGTTGGAGAAGCCATCAAAGTTGGTAAGGAATTTCACCAAGTCGTTGTCGCACGAGAGTTTAAGCCATTTTGCCAGCAGTTCCGACTTCACAAAGTTTGAACATTTTGCAGCTGTTGAAAAATACAATAGGGATTAGCTTGGACATTTTGCATTTAATTACTGCATGTTCAAAGTTTGTAAACTAACGCTTTTTATACTTACAATCAGAAAACGTTGTCCCCCAAAGAACCAGTTTACATAGTCGTTCATTGGACAATTGATTCATGTCACGGAGGAGTTGTTTAGCTGGAGGGCCCCTGTTCTGAACTTCTGCCTCTTCGTCACCCTGTTCGCCGTTATTATCAGGTTGCTGAGCAGCGTGGTCCACCAACTGTTTTCTCTCCATACCCATAGCCTTAAAAGCTTCAAATCTGACCGTGGAACATCTATCAAATGCTTGGTCAAAAAAGAACCGTAAGCGTAATCTTTCCACGTCTTTAAGGGCAATTGTTCCTAGCCTCCTAACTTCTGTACTTGGATCGAATCTTGTATAGTATTTTAGTTCTTTTATTAAACTTTCTTCAGCCCCAGGAAGCTTCACAAGCTTTGATAATATGGACATTGCAGCGATTCGGCAACCAGTGTGTTTGTCTTTTAGCCTGATCAGTAGTTGTACATGTCCTATTTCATAGACGTGTTCTAAATATCCCTGGTTATTGCTTGCATCTGCCAACTCCACCAAACGCTGTAAAATCTGGAGCTGTGTTTGCCGTACGAAAGTATTTGATTCTGTATGATACTGAAAAATCAATTCCATACAGATTAATATAAAACAGAATGAAAGTTGTAATGATCACTGTAATTATTTTAATTTACTAAAAAAACCTTACCTTAACATACAAATTCGTCATATAATAAGCTGCAGGAAAACAACGATCATATTTCCACTCCGTGAATGGCTTAATTTTATTTCTCCTCGTTGAGTGTACCCAACCCAGACTTTCTATGCACTTGCTTATTAATTCTTTAACTTTCTGAATCCCTGGATTATTAAGGATTTTCCAAACCACTGGTCCGAAATTATACAGAACGTATATGATCATGTTTCGATATCTTTTGGCAACTTTAATAGTGTCCTCCGCATCGAATTCATCACAATTTCCATAGTTGAACAAATAGAAATCATAGATTTTTTCAATTATTTTGAACCCGTCGTCCACCGATAAAGCGCTGTCCTGAACTTGATTAAAAATGCTACACAGAGAGTCTCTGATTCGGTTTCGAAGACGCTGGAGTCGATCTTTAACAACTTTATCTGTATCTGTTGGTAGAGGAAGCAAATCCTTTGATGGTAAATATGGATGCAAACTTATTTTTGGCTGATGGCGACGGGGAGCTGGTGGGGGCATTTGCTGTGGTGGAGATGCAGCTGGTTCACTGCGTTCCTGGACTTGAGGAGGAGTTGTTGCTGCAGGCTGTGCTTCATTACTATTTTGTTGAATATTTTCGGGCTGATTTGCCTCAGCTTTGGGTACATCAGCTTCAGCATCACTACCGCTACTGCTTAATTTTCGCTTTTGCTGAGCCCTGGGTTTTTGAACTGGTTTCTGAGGTGGTTGGATATCTTCATTCGTTTGTTTGACTTGCTTTCTTTTCCGTTTTGTAGATTGAGAAGGAGCGGAAGATGCTGCTGGAGGCACTGAAGTTTTCTCAGACGGAGCGGTAGTCTCAATCTGTACAGACGGAGCATCTTTTTTAGATGTTGGTTTTCTAAAACGTTGTTTTGAGGTGGGTCTTGTTTGAGCCTGGGCGGAAGTTGATTGTTTTGGCGGTGAACGGGAAGGTGAAGATGTTGTTGCAGCAGCCCTCCTAGAGGTGCTAGGTGCTTCAGCTTGTGAAGCATTTGGTACTGGCTTACGAACTTTTGCCACCGATCTTGATAAAGAACGCCGTGTAGGTGAAGTAGAAGTTGTACGAGATACATTACGTACTCGAGCAGCAACTGGTGAAGATTTCCTTGGGGATCGTTCCGGTTCTACTCTGCCCTTGGATTTGGAACGCGCCGCAACTGGTGAATATTTTCTTGGGGATCGCTCCCGTTGTTCCCCTCTCCTGGATTTGGAATTCGCTGCAACTGGTGAGGACTTCCTAGGGGAACGTTCCGATTCTACCTTTTCTTTTGATTTGGAACGCGCTGCAACTGAGGTCCTAGATAACAACACACCAATTTTTTCTGAACGGGAGCGTGTAACCGTTGAAGCTCTTGCCACTTGTAGACGCGTCCCTGGTACAGATGTCTTATCAACTGCCACTTTATCAACTTTATTTTCCGTTGAACGAGAGCGTAAAGCATTTGACGATTTCGGAGCTTCCTTTCTGGATTTAACTGCCAAGCTGGCAGCTCTAGATGAAGCCTGTGCTTCATTAACTTTCGAACGGGAAGCCCTCTCAGTAGTTGCCACAGCTGATTTTTTCCCATCATTGGCCCCATCTTGAGACCTCGTCTTCTTCCGTACATCTTCTTTACTGGCTCCAAGCCGTTTAGAAGCTCCGGAAGTCCCTGCAGCAGCGTTACTTCTCGTGCTCCTCATATTTGTTTAAATGATACGTGACAACCTTTCAATTCTTTTCACTTGCCAGAAAAAACATTTTAACACGATTCACAATCAAAAATGCACTAAAAATTTTAATTAAAATTAAAATAACTTTAAAATTCGTATTTATCAATTAAAAATCAGACTGATACGTGTAAATTCGTATCAGTTCACCAAAACAAAATCATCCGTTGGAAAAAGATGTGTTCTATCCCGCTCACGTCAAAAAGCATCCCTCCTCATCTCACTACACAGATGGAGAATTTTTAAACAAGGTGAAAAGCGGGAAAAGGGAGACCCTTCAGTAAACAAACAAGCCTTGCCTATGATGCCTTGCATGATACTGATTTGACGTAATTTATGCAAATTAACTAATTAATTTTACGTAAAATGTCGTATCATCGACAAAGCTGACTTTTGCTCTGTTTTCCTTGAATTTTCCTTGATTAATGAATGATTATCGCAATTAATGAATAATTATCATTTTTATGATAAGAAAGAAGGCCATTTCAGATAAAAAATTAACAATGGGTAATAAAATGGTTGAAAAAGTCATTTAATTTTTACATGCTTTCCTTTCCTTCGTATTTCAAAGGCATTTTTCCTCTGGTATTATGCAAAGGTGCTTTCATACGTTATGTAATACACAAAATGGTTGTATACAAGGCACATAAATATATACATAAAATGGGTTGTATACGTAAACTTGTCCTTTCCTGTCGTCGGCTTTACGTTTTGCCGTAATAAAAGCAGTGTTGTTGCTACTCTGGCATCATCATCATCATATCCTCTCTCTGCCTATTTTGTAGACTTTGAATGCTTTTTTGGCTGAAATCATGTGTTGGTGATTTTGATGTGTTTTTAATGCACATTTTTGGCTTGTGGAAAGAGTTAAATTGAGGAGATCTCACTTTAATTGTAATTAGTTAATTATTTAAGAATTTAATTGTGGAGAAATAATGGAGAAGGAAATGGACGGCGGGGTGAAGGAGGAATGAACAAGGTTAATTAAGTTAATTGGTAGTTATTTTTAGAATGGCTAAGGTAGGTGGTGGTTGTTACGAAAGAAACTATCTCGAGCTAATTTCTAAATTAATTTTGCAGGAACTGGAACGTGAGATTTGAGAATGATTAAATTTAATTTTTCGTGGTGCTAAAAAGTGAAAGTGTTCTCGCAATTAGTGAAAGTAATTAAAGGTTCGTTGTAGAATCGGATTTCGTACTAGTGATAATTTTAATTGAAGAATCCCTCTGGAACTGTGATAAACGGACTGACAAGAAAGTTGAAAGATTGAATTTTGGAAAGGAACCAGTTCAAAAATGGGTTGTTTATCGGAAAAAGAGGTAAGGATTTAGGCGTGTTTTAATTTATTTATAATTATTATCGTGTTGAATGAATTTTTGAAGATTGACCTCCTAAATTCGTGCAGGAAGCTCATTAATAATGTATTTTTTGTTTTTACAGTTTTTGGTGGAATGTGAACAAACTGGTAAACTAGCGGAAGTTAACGCCAATGTGGTCCGACGCTTGGGTGAACTATGGGTGAACTTTTATAATGGATATCAACAAAACAACCACTTTCAAAATGTCAACTCTTGTCTAGAGACATTATTATTGTAAGTGACTGCTACTCTTATTGCTTAAATTTTTAATCTGAGTATATGTTTTCTGGACTCTTACAATTTTATGATTATTTTAATTAGATGTACTGGGAAAGTAGTACTAAATGCAAGCTATTCCAAAAAGAATGTCATACCTGATGACATCAAACAAGAGCTGGGGTCAAAAGTTGAGGGTTGTGCTACTCTGTTTTATCAATCATGTCCAGAGAGAGATTCACCACAAGGAAATGTTTTAAAAGCGGTTTCCTCTATTGTAAAGTCGGACAATGTTTGGAGAATGCCTGTGTTAAATAATATAGGAACTCATGAATCAATAAATATTCCAAATGAAAGTAAGTATTTTTTGCATTGGTTGTCATCATTTTACTATAATTCTTTTCTTATGCAGTTTAATAAATCTTATAATACTTTTCAGAACTCGATCTATTTTGGAGTGAAGGTTGGACCATACTTCAATCTCGCTTGGAATATTTGTCTAAAACTACTCGAGATCCCCGATATCTGACGCGTTTCACCGCTATTCTCATCTCACTCATTATGAAAGGAATCAAGGTTTATTCCGAACCTGATCAACCTAAAGAGACTGATCTCTATGATCCATATTTATTTCCATATTCAAGGTTCCTGGAGTATTTGGAACTGTATGGAATATGCGTGTTCAAACATTCTGTTGATAGAAAGGTAAGATACATAAACATAACCCTTTTTCCTTTATACTTGACCTGTTCGGAATGCTGTACTAATTTGTGTTTTTTCTTTATTTAGTTCATAGCTTTGTTGGATGGTCAACTTCTACTAAAAGTTATTGATCGTCTTTCCCTTCGCTCGTCGGCTACTGGCTCCAGCTTATGTCCAGATTTTAAGAGCTGGAAGTTTGCAGGAGACGCGGCCAAGCACTTAGCTGCAACTTTCGCGTGGGAACAATTAAAATATGGAAAGGGGGAATATGTGGAAGATGCCTTTATTAAGTGGTCGGATTTATTCAATACTGAAGGCGTCGATGAAGCCATGAACGAAGTTTTGAATAGAATTGATGATGTGAACGACACATTGAAGCTTTGCAGGATAGCCAAAGCTCACGTACATAGGCATGGAAAGACTGATCAAACTAGAACCAATTTTGTGGAACTCTATGTCAGAGCCAGTACTCGTGATCTCGATACTCTAAACGAAATAAAAGTTAACTTGACTCAACAAAATCAGGTTAAAAAAGCGGAATTGGAAAAATCATTATCTCTCAGATACGTTGAGCTGGCCAAGTTTTTCAAAGAGTTCCCCAAGACAGCAAAAGATTGTATACTTACTGCGTTTTCTCTAAGACCTTCCATCAGCTTATTAAAGATTTTGTTTCCCAAAGAAGAAATTGGAGAAGCTGACTCCGCAGAAGATAAGGAAAACATTGAGCCGAAGATGGACTTGGAAGATTTCAAAGATGTGGACATGGAAGCTATAAGATCCTCTTTTGGTGGAGAAGATCGCAACCTACCCAGGGCTCATTGTAGCGATCTTGAGAATATCATCAAAACTCCTCAATATGGAGGCTTTTTGGAGTGGGGCTCCAACGAACAGTTGTTGGAACGATGCAGAAAACTACTCAAAGAAAACTTGGATGTGATTGAAAATAGGGAACTGAAGGATTTAAATGTTGACTATGATAAGTGCAAAGATTATAAACCTCAGTTTGACCCAGCAGACGATGGAACTCAAGTAGGATATTCAGTTGAACAGTGGGAAAAAAGACAAGCAGCGATTCAAAGACGGGCTCGTGCAGCTGAAAACAAACAGCGAAAGGAAAGTAACCGAATTAAAAAGGCAAATCAATTATTAGCAAAAGCTCAAGCGGTCCGTGCTGCTAACCTCCGAACAATTAAAAACGCTGGAGGTGAGTATGGAAATGCTAGAAGTGTCAGTTTGCGTAAAAGACCCCAAGCTGAGGAAAGAAAAGGTAATCAAAAAAGTGTTAGTTCGATATCGTTTCCCAATGTTGTACTCAAAACGGCATTTCCGTGGGCTACAAACGGGCCATATTATGAATCTAATGTGGAGGAGCATAAGCACGCTGAAGCGTTTTTTAAATTAATGCTGCCATCTGAACAGTTATGTAAAGAGCGTAAAACAGGAAGAAGTGCAATTAATGATAGTAACATTTTGTCTTATGTGAAGTTGACCGTTTTAAAGCCATACGCTCAACATTCTTCATCAGGTATGTGTTTGATCTTTTATGTAACGTTTTTTTAAATATACTGAAGAGTTTATTTGTAAAAAAAATTGCTTAAAATATATTAACTTCATAAAATGCTCATATCTGCTTAGGATTCGTTTCGATTTATTTAGATTTATAACATCATTTGTATTTAACTTTTGCAGGGAGGACTAAAAACGGACCTGAAGCCACAGCTAAATCTAGTCAACCGCTTCGTCCAAGTGATACGGAAGCCCCTACCTCATCTGCGAGTCAAGGTACGTTCACGAAACGAATGCGGTTGAGCAAAAAACCAGAACGATACGGGGATTATATTAGCTACTAATTTAATCTGCTTTGCTTTTAAAATCAATCTTTATTTCTAACAAAATTCTTTTTCATTTATCATGCACATATGTATAAATACAATAAAGAAAATTGCAGACTCTCTGTGTCTTTGACTCTCTCCCAGTGACTTGCTTTTATTTTACTTTACCGATTGTACAAAACTTTGCAGTATGCGTTTTTAAATGGTCTATGTTTTATGTTGTTCATTGTTATTATGCCCATGAATGAGATGCTTTTCTTGGTTATCTTCGCTGCTTCTACTTACAATTGCTTGCTATCAGTGATTTAATTTAAGGTAATCACGCTGTCTTTTGATTGGCTAATTATACTTGGTTTAGGTTAGATTTCACTTTTTACTGCCTACAATTGGACTGATTAATGAAAACTTTGTGGTTTACTCCATTGATCTTTTCAGGTGGACAGCGAATTAACCTTCCAATTTCATGCGAGGATGCTGCTGCTCTAATGAAGAAAGAGGATTCCATCAGTGTTAATTGGAATCAATTTCCAACTGACCCTTACAGTGCATCCGGGTTTAGAAAATTGTTTGCGCAAAAGTTTATCAAGGCTCGTATTGCAGGCTATGCATTTCCAGGAGCAAGAGATAAATGCAATGAAAATCCTTGTCAAAACAACAAGTATGGACCATCGATTCCAAAAAGGGCAAAGTATAGTCCACAAGATCAGAAAAAAGGATCAAAAGCTATTGTTAGTACTCGTGGTAGAGGAAGGAAACCGAACGCTCTCAAGAAAATTAATCCAACAGCTATTTCGCCCACGCCCAAATTGCTGCAGCCTAAATCTGAACTGGAAGAAAACGCTGAGGTTGTTCCTGAAGCTTCAGTTAAAACAGAAACAAGTAATGAAGAGTGTCCTATTAAAGAACCTGAGCGTCCTGCATCCCCGGATATTTGTGATACTCTGCCTCCACCTCCTCCTCCAGTTGAGCCAGTAAGAATAGGGCCCTTTGAAATTTTGAGCAGCTTGAAGCCTAAACAACTTGAATTACCTAGTGTAGCAGTAATGACTTCGTCCCAGCTTCATATGAACGCACAACCGTTGTCTTCCCCAATGACATTTGCAAATCCGAATATCATAAAGCCAAAAATGGAACCAATTGCGCACTCAACAAAGGAGCCTGCGGAAAGGACATGTGCCATTAAAAGAGAGTCAGACGATACAAGCCAGAAGAGTCCTTTCTTGAGCAACAACGTCCGCAGGAAAATCAAAGTTACTTGTATGTAAAACATTTATTAAATATTGATTTACTGTGAGATAATATTCATTCATGGCTAATTGGATTTGCTTAACTTTCTTCCTTCAGCTTCCGCTTTTGATCTTGCGGGCATGCCTCGTCAGACTAGTAGTCAACTGAGTAACAAGTCAGAAATGTTACAGAATCCTCATAGTTTGGCAATATCTAAATCTGAGTTACCTGATTCCTCAGCTCAAGCTCTTCCTCCTCAGTCAGTTCCAACCGGGAAAGCTATTAAGAAACGGAAAATCGGTAAGGGTAAACGCTAAAAACTTGCAGACCTTCCGCCTGATGTTGATTTTGTACTGCAATTTAAATATACTTTAATTCTTCTGTTTTAACCTCTAGTTGTCGCAAAACAATTATGGAATTATACGGATACTGTAAAACACGATACGTCAACCAATGCAAACATGAACCCCCCTCTTGGAAGTAATATGTGTACTCCTGACACACAGCCGATCAATTCATCACCAATTACTAATAGTGTTGAATGCAATGCAATGACTAAACCGCAGGGTTTGATTCCTCCTGATTGTGTCCAACAATCAATATCTTCCGAACTAAATACAAAACAAATCCCTGTGGACATACAGCCTGTCCGTAATTTTCAAAGTACAAGTGAATCTCTGAATAATATTTTGCCTTCTGTGCCAAACATTGACACCAACTCTATTTCTCCTGTTTTCTCTGAGAATTTACAAAATCCAGCAAAAGACCTACAACAGATCCAATCAGATAGTGAAAAGAAGAACGAAAGTAATATCATCCCAACAATCCCTTCAATGACCACCCAAATACCTGACCATTTTAAGATGCAAGAACCAGAGATCATACTGATTGAAGATCACGGAGCTTCAGAACATTCATTATCAGATGCCGTTGTACAACTGCCTACTTCAATCGAAACTGAAAATAAACAACCTGATCCAAACGGTGAAGAAAATAAACAAGCTAGTATACAACCGGTCGACAATCAAGTTGAACAACGGGATGACAAATTGCCTCGAAATGAATCTTCCAACGCACAAATTCCAGTCCAAACTTCAGATACAGCTAAAATTGCAAATAATTTAGACACCTTTACAACAAGCACCAATCAAAATGCTGTTCCTAAACCTGATGAGGTGAACACGCAAGTAACTTGTACTCAGAATGAAAATGAAAAGGAAGTGACTTCCAATAATACGGATACAAAAGTGCAAGCTGAAGTAACTAAAGGTATTGTTTCAAATAACAGCCAAAATGACACTACTAAAGTTGACGATGAAAGTGTGCTTAGTCCAATGTCAGCAGAAAATAGTAATTCTAACAGCTCAACTTCCACTTCTACGGATATTACTGTAATCGATGATGGAGTAGGGAGAAAGTCCATTAAAATTAGTAATAAATTCCATTTTGTTCAAATTAATATACCTCGTTTTACCTGTTTCAAAAAACATAGCAAGAGCGATGGTAAGTAATTTTTTGGAAACATTTCCCCAAAATTCATCAATAAATTGTTATGTAATTAACCTAGATCATCCTAAAGTTCGATTATACCGTAGTTTTCTTTTTAAAATTCTTTAGAATCTATAAAACTCAGTTTGTATTTTCCAGTATTTGTTGTTTAATGTCTTATGACGCAAATGGAATTAGGTTGAAATAGAAATGTAGATTTTAGTAGAAAAGAATTTATTCAAATCTACTCATAGGATGATGGTCGGATGCGATAGTTTCTCGTAAACGGATGATGCAAGGTTAAAGATCGTCATTATTGAACTTGATGTGATGATAGCACATTATTGATTTTTGCTTAAAACAGGTACCACTACTGGAAATAAGGAACAAAAAGCAAATTTTGGAAAAGTGCCGAACCCAATTTCTGCAACAGCTAAGTCCGTATCTGAAGCATCTGCTGATTCCGATTGTTCCACTAGCAAAGAAAGTCCTGGTTCAAGTAAAAATGACAGCAAGACGATAACCCCTGTCGATTCGGGAGAGAAGCTAGTTGCCAATGATAGAAACGCAGAGATTAACAGCACAGAAAAGAAATCTTCAATTTTAAAGCCAGAACATGATGCGGTTGGGGAACAGCATGAAAAACAACCGTCAATAGTTCTTGTGGATATATTGGATGGGAAGAATGTGGATGAATTTTTGAATAACATGGAGACTGGTGCATCTGAACCGGCAAGAGGTGAAGATTCGAAAGAGAACCAAAATCCAAAGGAAAAGCTCCCTGCTAATATTGCGGGTACGAATATGCATAAATATATGTTTTAATTTTAAGAATTGTTCAAACTCAGTATGAGATATCAAAGTTTATTTTTGTTTCAATCGAAAGATTTTACACAAGATTAATTTATACAGATGAAGTCAAACATAATGATGGTCAAGGGTCAAAGTTTGAGAGTTCAGGTTTAACATCATCAAAGGATGGAGATCAAAACCGGGAGAATGCAGTGAATACTGAAAAACAATCAGAGTTTGGCAGTGCAGGAGTACTAGAGAAAGCTTCAACCAAAACTACTGGAACTGGAAGCAAAACAGACTTACAATTGGAACATTCGCAAGGTAATGCTGCAAAGCCTTTTACTGGAAACTTTTCTTCAGAATCTACTCAATTAGTAGAATGCAAGTCGTATGCTATGTCACAAGGGGTTTCGAATCCCCAAACAGAAGCAAAATCAAATGCCATAGAGGCACGGTTAAAACAAGCAATTTCTAAAACAATGGAAACAAATACTAAAGCTATAGAGCTGATTGAAATTGACGACTCGGACACTGAATGTGAAAATGAGTCAACTTCCGATCTGTCAAAACGAAAACCCCAGAAGCATGTTGAAATTGATGAAGCAAGCGTTAGCTCAAAAGGAAGCCAGTCTCTCCTTGTATCGCCGAAAGAGATACAAAAGTTTAAAAAACTATTAAACAAAGCAGAAAACATGCGACGGAGTGCAAATGGCAAGCACAAGTATGATGATGCGGAAGAAATTACGATTTCTAAAAATGTTATTAGACACCTACAAGAACACGTAAATGTCCCCTGGTATAAAATGCTTATAGCACGCGTTGAGATACAACGAGTAAAAAACTTTCCAAACAAAGCTCTTCTGCAGCAGAATTGTAAAAGATCATCCAGGATAATGTCTAAACCATCACAAGTGGCGAATAAAATTATTAAACTAATAAAGGCTACAATTAACGGTGAAGAAGGTGAGAACGAAGATGATGAAATGTCCGAAGTAGTAACTCCCGCGAATAGCTCTCATTCAGTCAGTCCAGAAAGATCTAGTAGTCCTGCAGAAGCTAAAGAGTTTGAAACTGCATCACAGTCTGGCAATTCCTCCGACTCTGACATTGAGTTTGTTGGAGAAATACGAAAGGCCGCTACACAGAATAATGATAAAACATCAAAGTCTATTAATGATAAAAAATTGAAGCCAAAGAAGAAAACGGATGGCAAAAAACAAGTAAAACTTAAAGATCAAGAAGATTCTGTAAAACAACATGGTTTTGGATCTGGCCGTAAGGGAGAGAAGCTTACCCGTGGGCCGAAATGTCGAGTTGAAATTCCTAAAAATGTTAAAATGATTAATACATTTCATACTAATAAAGATTCACTACTAACTGTAGAATCAAAACAAAACGCATCAAGTTGCAATCAGAATCAATCAAACCCGTCGTCGTCACATTTGGAACACAACATTGGGATAACGCACCAGTTAATTGTGGAGCCACCATCTCCGGAGGTATTGGATGTTGATGAAAATGATCCGCTAGGAGAGGATGATCCGATAGACGGAACTCTTTGTGCTAATGAATATAATAATAAGATAGGTGTGTGTACTGTTTAAATGATGTTTTGAAATTGCATCGCATGCTATATTTGATATCAAAGGATTTAGGATAAACCAGAGGAGCCCTTTAACTGGAACTTTAATACTTTTATGACTTTTAGATTGCAAAAATGATGATGCAGATGAAGTTCAACCGGCGGATGGATTTGTTGTACCTGATACGGAGTCAGAAAAAAATGAGGGTGAACTTATTTGTGGAGATATATTTGAAGACGACGAATGCGAAGATATTACTGGCGATGTAATGTCCCTTCCGCTAGCTATTCAGAACAGTCCCAATGATGAAAGTAATCTTCAGCCTTCAGTTTTCCAAGATAACATCGACGGAAATAATTACATCAGTACAAGGTGCTACGATCAAAATATTGGAGATCAACATCAGCATTACAATGGAGACGATGATGATGTTGCGGAAGTTATCGAAGAAGTACTTCCAGATAATAATGCATCGAATTCCTGCTTGGAAAATGAAGATCAAGATGAGTGCACTGAAAAACAAACGATGGATAGTTCTGAGTTAAATTTGGCAGAGAATTCGGTATCAATTACTGCTGCAGATGATGCAAATGAACGGACAGTTGAAGACACACAAAATGGTAACAAATATACCTACAATTCTTTCTCCAATTTTTTAAAAACTATGGCTAGTATTTATTTTTCCTGTAGTACATACCTAATATTTATTATTTGAATCATTTCAGACGAAAGACAGAACCCTGTTTTAACTAACAATGGGTTTCATGACGATTCAACTCAAGATTTCGTTGACAGCCTCCTTCATCCAGCTAACGAGACAACAAACATGTTTTCTACTATTCCAGAGGAAGCTGATAATGAGGGGTCAAATGACATGGACAATAGTGTGTTGACTACAGAGAACGAGATCCAGTTACAAAATACAGATACGAGTGATGGAAATCGGACAGAGACGGAAATTACTGAAAACGAAGGCAATGAACATCACCTATTAACATCTGAATCTGAATCTCAATCAATTCAATGCGATGATGAAGATAATGAAGTTGGTGAGTGCCAGTCACAAGCTCATGCAAACAATGAGCCTAATGGAAGCTTTGCAAATTCCAATAACAGTTTTGCAAGTGGAAAAGACTTGGGAGAGGAAATCGAAGTATTCATCGTTCTTGATCAATCCAATTGTGAAGTAACGGCAGCTTCAAATGAAGTTTCCACAGATTCAACAGAGATCCCAGAGCAGAATTTGTTTTTGCAGAGGTCAGATCCTGAGGTTCATGTAATTGAGGATAGCGTCCATGACATGCCTTCAGTAGAAGATGAAAATTCACATGGAGGCAATTTCGCTGAAGAGGTATTACGTGATCATGATTACGATTTGGAGGCCTTGTCAGTATCTTCAGTATACATTGAGGAAGAAAGCAAAGCTCACCACGATCCAAGCTTCGGTGAAGATGAATTACGGGAAAGTCATGGTATGTAGATTTGTTTATGTTTTCTACTAAAAATAATCTTTACTTGATTATTTAATCAAGAATATTTGTTTTTGTAGGAGAAGCAAACCAAAATGAGACAAGCACACATCACTCAAACATTGAAAGTGGAGAAATATGCCCTCAAACTCTAAATGATGTCGAAATTGAAGAAATTAAATGCAAAAATGATGAAGAAGAAGGTTCACAGGAAGTGATTGAGGAAATAATTGATGAAATTCCAACAGCTATAGACACTGCCTTAACCACTGTTGTTGTTGAAGTTGAGGTGACTGATGACACAAGTGACCAAGCTCAATTCACTTCTGAACCTGTTCACTCTCCAGAAGTTGATGATTACCCTGCAGAGTCAATAGACCCTGACCCTGAGTGTGGAATCCAGGTGGACGATGAAGACACTACAACTTGTAACGATCCAACAGAAGCTCCCGAAGAAAATGACCAAGAGTCTAATGCGGATGGATCTTTGAGTCCTCCTAAACTATCTCCGATTCGTTCAGTTGGTTCAAGAAGACCTAATTCAGAGTCGGATGAATCTGATTACGGTGATCCTCCGAAATTAGAAAAATTTGAATAATCAAGAGATGAAAAGAAACGAAAGCTATTTTTTTGAATGTGTTCATAATTTATTTTGTATAGAAAATAACGGTACTATAACTTTTTTATTAGTCATTTAGGCTAATTTTTTACAGAATTTTTGTTATAATAGTAAGTTGACGCGACGCGAAATCCGAAATCGTTCAAATAAAATAGTTCAATGCTATAATAATGTACTAATTATGTGTTCAAATATTTTTATATTAATTCTTACTCATTCATTTCATATACATACGTCATACAGATTGATTACTAATTGGCATAATTAATTAATTGTCAATTACACATTTTCATTCAGATAATGCAGAATCGGATGAATTCTGAATAAAATCTTCCAAGTCCTTTCTTCAAGCTTGATATTTGGCATCCAATTCTGTATCACTTTGCCCCATTGTTAGCTCCTCAAAGCTTCAGCCAAACCAAATTTGTTTACATTTTTCTATTCATAATATAATATCTGTCATATTTGATCATTCCATAATTTGAGTAAAAAAGTGTTAAACAACTGCCATTAAAATTAAAAGCATCATCGTCCTAATTTTCAGTTTACACCGGGTTTATTTTTATAATGTTGATTAATTAACTTTAATCTTAACTATAAATTCAATCAGCTGTGTAGTAATGTGTTTGTAAAGAAGCCTCATTAAAGTTAAACTAAGATTTTGATTTTTTGAAATGTCGGAAGCACGCTCAGAATACAAATTAAAGAATCCACCAGACGATGCCATTTCCTGTGTTCGGTTTGCACCCAAAACATCTTATCTACTCGTGGTGTCCTCCTGGGACTCGTATGTCCGGTTGTATGATGTTCTTGGAAATAATATTCGGAGTAAATACACTCACAATCAGTCTCCAGTCTTGGATACTGTTATGACAGTAAGATAAGATGTTATCTAGATAAACCAACTTATCTTGAATTGAAATTGAACCTGTATTTTACTGTTTAACTTGCAGGATTCCTCCAAGGTCTTTAGCGCTGCGTTGGATGGAACAATTATAAGTTGTGAACTTAATGGCGAACAAAGTTAGTAACTTTATGATACTTGTAGAAGTTAAATGGGATCATTTATTTATTGCGTACGTGTGTTTACATTAATTAAATTATTGTTGCAGAGTATACCGTTGGACAACATGAAGATGCTGTTCGATGTATTGAATATAGCGAAGAAAAGAATATTTTAGTTTCCGGAAGTTGGGATCGCATGGTTAAACTATGGGATTATAGGTCAATGGGAGCTGTTGGCGTTCACTCGCAGCAAGATTGTGTAATTATATTTGAAACCACACAAACTTCTACAAATAATACTCTCTTCTCTTGATTAAATAATTAAAAATATTTTATTTATCAGGTTTACTCAATGAGCGTAAAAGACGAGATGTTAATTGTCGGGACAAGCTCGAGAAAAATTATCGTATGGGATTTGAGAAATATGAGCCAACCTTTTCAGCAGAGAGATTCTCTTTTAAAATATCAAACTAGATGCGTTAGGATATTTCCAAATAAACAGGTATTTGATGATAAGAAGTGTTTCTGATTAGATAAAATTTAAAGTGAAAAATCAGAGGATTTATTTTTTTATTTTGACAAACTTTTTACTTTATATGTCTGCAGGGATATGTTCTGAGCAGTATAGAAGGTCGAGTAGCTGTTGAGTATTTTGACCCAAACCCAGAGATTCAAAAGAAAAAATATGCCTTCAAATGTCATCGGATAAAAGAACACGGGATGGAATGTATTTACCCAGTTAACGCCATCAGGTTAGTTATCCCTATCAAGTTATAAATGTCCAATGTCCAATTGATTTTGAAGTTTACATGGAATTTACATTGTTGTACAGTTTCCACTCACAACACAGTACGTTTGCAACTGGAGGCTCCGACGGGTTTGTCAATGTCTGGGACGGGTTTAACAAAAAGAGGCTGTGTCAATTTCATCGATATCCTACTGGAATCTCGTCACTTGCATTTAGTGGATGTGGATCAGTATTAGCGATTGGTTGTTCTTATTTGGGCGAAGCTGAAGAAACTCCACAACCTGTTCCAGAGGACTGTATATTCATACGGAATGTTACTGATCAAGAGACGAAACCAAAGTAAAAAACGGGGAAAGTTAATAAACTTCTTGTATTATTAGCGAAGTTTGTGTTTAACTCCCTGATCTGAGTCTGTAAAGATTTCTATTCAGCACCCTCTCAATAATTAGGATACAGCCCTGCCCATATAGAATTTAAATGTAATTGTTAATAGAATATTTATTTTAATTTGACTATGTAAAGTATTTGATAAGCATTTTATCTCGAGTTATATTATTTATCGAATGGAATTAATGTGACGGATCAATTTTTCATTAAAAAACTTAATTTTTTTATGAAATAACAATTTTCGGAGCAATTTGACTTTTAATTAAATATTAAAGCATATTCGTTGTAAAAAATTGTTAAAAATTACAAAGTTAATCTGGATTAGTTGATTGTTCCGGGCGTTTTTCATCACGAAATGTCAAACATTTTGTCTCAAGAAGGGTTGGGGCGAAGTGAGACTGGGCGGTAAATTAAAAAACGTCAGAGTAAGTGGCACTGTACTCTGTAGTTTTTAGGTGCATGAAGGAAAGGTGAATGAAGATTGCTCGGCGATCATATTGGACGGGCTCCTCATCATCGATTATCATTTTTCTACTTCCTCATTTCACCTTATCAGCCCCATCTTATCAACCATCTTGATTATATTCTAGGTAAGTTAGTAGGATTTAAAGGTATTTAACTTTTTAATTGCTATTTAGTTCTTAATTGGACTAACCCTCTTGACGTGGAAAGATAGTTAAATGTGTTTTATTTTAATCCCGTCTTAATTACAATCTTAATTAATATTTAATCTTCGGTCACAAGACAGGGAGTAGGTGCTTATAAATCAAGCCAAAGTGCATAAAAAGTGCATTAAATTCAAGATTATTGCGCTTGTACGGATTGTAGTACGTGATTTTTTTAACATGCTGCGTTTAATTATTTCTTAATTAATGAGTTAATTGAGATTTTTAAGTAGTCGCGGACTGACCTGAAGGTTGGGTAATTGTTAAGTGTCAAAAGTTTATGGTTAGAAACTAAACAGCTGGTTTTAATTGAAGTAAGAAAAAAGTGAAAGTAACCTTCACAATTAAGTTTCCATCTGGTTTTGAGCTAGACAGCTTTCTAAGTGTAATTAGGTCACCGATAGGCCTCTTTCAACTATGTTTAAAATGTTTTATAATGAATGTTTTTAATTGCAGGTGTTTAATTAAATCTAATACAATATGGCGGATTTGGAAGACTTTTTTGCTAAACGGGATAAAAAGAAATCATCAAAGAAAAAGTTTGACACTGCGGATGACCTAGCTAAAGTTTTGGAACAAAAGGCTAAAGAGAAAAAGAAATTGGAAACTGGGAAAAGTACTTACTTGCCCGAAGGAGGTCGTCAAAGTCCAGGGCCTGGGGTTAGGAAGGAATTAATGACAAATCAATCAATGAAAAATCAATCAATGACAAATCAATCAATGACAAATGACAAAATGATGTGCCGCCAGGTTTGGTAGTGGGTGGGGGAACGTTGAAAGGTGCGTTTTTTAATTTATGTTATTTTATTTTGAAATAGTTGCCAGCACAAGATGAGGACGAATGGAGGGAAGCTGAAGACTTGGCTCCTGATTTCTCAAATTTAAAAATTCAAGAACTGATACTGAGCAGCGACGACGAGGAGGAAGGAAATCAAGAAAATAAGGAAGAAGAGGGTGGTGCCAGTGAGGGACCGTGGAAGAAAAAAGACAAATCTAAAGACAAGGAAGAACAAGAAGAAGACAAAGAGGGTCCTAAGGAAACTGAGGAAGCTGTCACCACCACCACCGAAAACAAAGCAGAAGGTGAAGGTGGTGAAGAAGGCTCAAAAGATAAGGAAAATAATGACATTGAAGAAAAGAAGGAATCAGAAGAACCTAAGAAATATGTTCCACCTAGTATGAGAAATAAAGCGAAAACGGAAGCCCCTGCTCCTCCTCCATCTAATGCTTCAGTTCCAGTTGGCTCTGCGGCGTACGTCCCGCCTAGCAAACGAAATATCGGTGGTGCCTCAGGTCCGAATCTAGATTTTAATAATTGGAATTGTTTCTCTCCATCATACAGCGCAAAAACGTTATTTGTTCGCTTGATGATGTTGAAATGTTTAAAATATTTTGTTTTGTTGCATTTAGGTCTAATGAAAAAGAAAGTTGGTGCACCGACACTGGAAGATGAAGAGTCCTTCCCAAGCCTAAGTTGAAGATTTAGCGTTTTAAGAACTTTAATTCACCTTATTCTTCAAAATTATAATCCAGTATATCTACTAAACTCCAACTGTGTTTTACTTATCGTGATCAGCGCAAAGTAAAAGTCAAGATCAAACTACTTCTACAACGAGGTCCACCTTATTATTGTACTAAAATAAGAAGAACCAGCATACATAGTTTAGTTAGTTGCGTAATCAAGTATTGAAGTTGTGAAACTATTACAGAGTTGCAGAGCAAGCTTAATTGTATAAAAGAATACGAGGGAGTCAGTTAATCGAGCTATGCTCGTATTTTAAAAAAACATTTTATTACTAAAAGTTTAAGTTACATTAAAAAAAGGATTCTTCGAGTTTCCAGTCGTGTCTTCATAATATTTAAAATATTACTAACCTTAAAACAGCTAAGCAAATGTGCTATTAGCGCAAGTTTTAACTGAAACTGAATCATAATTATTAAACCGGTCTCTGTATTTCATTACCTAACATGTAAGATTTATTAGTTGTAAGTGTGTAAGATTAAGATATTATTCAGGTTATTAAAATGGGATCTGTTTCTGTTCCTGCAAGGCGATGTTGATTTTAAAATTATCAGGAATCATAAAAGTAAACAATAGTTATTAGCTTCAGCGTAAGGTAACTTTGCGTCGTCAGCAGATAAAAATTATGATATTCATTAGTGATATGTAAATTGTAAAAATAAGATTTGACTGCAATTAAATTGTTCATTGTTAGACTGGTTTATGGAATTGTAATTTAATTGTAAAAATGAGAATATCATGATGAATCGGTGTGCTAGTTGGAGCACTATGTGTTAGTGCTTCAAAAGAAAAAAACTCTTCCACTCCACAGCGTGTATATAGGTTAAATTATAGGGTTGAATGGATATTAATTTTAATTCTTCGTTAGAATATGTCATAATAAAATTGATTAAGTCAATTTCTTACATCAACAATTAATGTAAAGGTTAGTTGTATAATATGATGCAAAACCATAAGCTATTCGTGAAACAATGCCAAGTTAAGATTGTATTGGTGGAGAATTTGGGATGAAATATATTTCTATTCTTTTGAAAAAACTTATAAAATAAACTGATAAAATGACACTGATTTCAAAATAAAAATTGCTTTTGATTTTATTACGCATCTCAACGTAAAATAAAATTATAAATGATGGTTTTAGTTATTGATAATTTCCCACAAAACACTTTTAGATGTTGTCATTTACAAAATTCACGATTTTTAGTGCTTTGCTAACTACAAAAACTTAAAAAACTACGTTTTCTACTCTACCTTTCTAATCTAATAGAAAATATAACATTCAATTACAGTGAAAGTAGTACAGAATTTAGAAGAAGAAAAACCGAATTTTTAAGAGACAAGTTTTCTAGTTTACGCTTGTCTAAAGATAAAAACAAAAAACGACATAAAGGTATTTTCTATACTTGATTTTTCTCTTTTTATTAAACATTGACAAGAGTTTTAATCAAGTGGTAAAACCTTGAAAGATTATGATTATGCTTGTTTTTTGAAAAAAATGGTGCATATAAATGCTTTAGAAACTCATGCACACAAAGTACGCATAGGTATATTTTTGAAAATTCAGTTTTTATAATATTAATGATGACATGATGATGTAAACATGCCTAACTGACAAGCAAGTAGGTTGGTACGTTTTTTCACGTAACTTTTTCTGTGTCTCATCATTTTAACGCCTGGAATTTGAAGTACTGGATGAGCTAGTGGCAACGCTACTTCCAGAGCTGGTAGTAGCAGCAGTTGACTGTTGACTTCCCGAACCTGGTGCTCCAGAGGAATTCACTCCAGTCGTCATTTCCAGTTCTACAAGAAGCGGGAAATGATCACTTGGAATACTTGGATGAGGAGCTCCCACCACTTTATTTTCTGCTAACCATTGTGGATCCAAAGGTCCAAGGAGACCAAGTGGAGTTGTGTTTGGTTTCGAGTAAAAAATGTAGTCAATAATTCCTTTGAAATCGAAGGTGTAGTTGGTAAAGGGCATTACTTCGGCACTATATGCAGAGCTCAGACGGAATGCGTGAGTGTATTCCGTGGTTCTGTCAGAGTTGTATGATATTCTCTGCAGACATGATTTATATCCCAGGTCTTTGAAATCAGGGTGTTTTGCCGATATCCGAGATGTTTGAAGGAATTCAATCACACCACTTTCGGGTAAACTGTTGAAATCTCCGCAGAGTAAAAGATGGACTTTGTCGGCTGGGCTTTTCCCAGCTAGGGAGGCGTTTGGGCCAGCTGCACTTTCATCCGCTATTAACCGTAGTTCATGCATCAACATCATGGTCTGGACTAATTTCACATCACAAAATTCTGGATCCCAATGAATATGCTACAATTGTTAATACATGACATTATTTTACACTATTCTTATGAAATTAGCGTTGGCAAGTTTGTTATAAAACTAAATAAAACAATTCCTTACTGAAGTGCACACAAGAATGGGTGGAGCGTAGGCATGGGGTACTCCATTATCCCAAGCTTCCATTCTCGTTTCAAGCAATGCAGCCAACCCGATATTATCTAGACACCAAATTAAAATTAGGTTATGAACGTGGAATTGGGAATTGTGTGATTTTAAAACAATGTCTTTTAATACCTTTTGTCATAACTCGATTCAACATGTCATCTGAGCCCTCTGCATTCGCCATAGCCAACTGATTGAATTCGACCAAATGCTCCTTAATCAAATTAAACTTTGCAGTTCTATAGAATATAGCGCAACCGTCCACGTATTTCTTTTCCGATTCTGACATTGTCTTTGCTCGAGATTTTGCAGCAAAGATTCCAGCATATCCATCTTGCTGGAGCTCAGGAAGGAAGAAATTATAGAATTGATCTGTTTCGACCTCTTGCAATGAAAGGATGTCAGCAGAGTAGTGTCGCAACTCTTGCAAAATAGCTTTCCTCCTGTACATCCAATCCAAGCCCCAAGTTGGGCAGTAACCATACATTTGACGAGTTGCGTACTTGTCACACAAAACGTTATAGCAAAGCACGGTGAAAATACAAGCAGGTTTGGTACGAGTTGGGGTTGCCAAAGGTAGCCAAGCTCTAGGTGGTGGTTCAACTGTAGGAACTGGTAAAGAGTCCAACAGAAAAGTTAAAAGTTTGCTTGTTCCGTTAACTTCTCCATGAAGAGAAATAAACTCCTGTGGGAGTGGATTCCCTTTGATTGCTAAGATTTGCAACATGAATAACCGTCCCATTTCAAAGGGAAGTGTTCTTAAGTAGTTGTTACTGAGAAGGAGCTCCCTTAGCCGGATCAAATCTCCAATTTCTGCAGGCAATGAGCGCAGCTTGTTGTTTGATGCATCCAAGACCTGCAAATTTACTAATTTGCCAATTTCTGAAGGGATTTTGGTCAAACTGTTGTCATTCACGTATAGATGTGTGAGATGCGTCAAATCAAAGAGTTGTGGGGAGATGTTGCGAATGTTTCCTGTAAATTTACAGCAAGGTAGGATATGTAAGTACTTCAAAACGCTGAATTAACATAATATTCAAAATGCTTCATATAATACCTGTGAGTTCCATTTCCGCCCAAAAACTCCTCTTTCCTGCTGCAGCATCCTCGGCACTCATGATAGTGTGAGTGCGCTTAGGATTGGAACTGCTTGCAGAAGCGGAACTCTGACCAATGTTGTTAGGGCTTGGTGTCGCGGAGCCCCCTCCGCCTGAATTATTCCCCTCTTTAATCGTCATTTTATCCCCTCCTCTAGTTAAAATTTTGATGGTTAAAGCAAAACTTTCACTTTTGTCAGGTTGTCATCTCTAATGGCCTTGCCTCTATCCCTGGAATTATTAAACATAAAAATCCTTTAGAAATCTTTAAACGCAATTAACTTTACGATAATTAACCCTATTAGATTTACTACAAAGCCATCTAGAACAAGAAGACTTTTTAATTAGTGATTTTTCAACAATTAAACTTACCCAACCGCCGATTTCTCCAAAGTTTTATGTTTTTAAAAACTTAATTATCCCAAAAATTAACTCAGAAATTAATTAAAACTGCAAAATAAAATTTTAAAACGCTCAAGGCAGGCTTTCACCCGTCTTTTTTAATTATCCTTCGTCAACTTCATTTTTTTCCGCAATTATCTTTCCACATTTAAAAAGTGCATCTTCACACATGATGATGCTCAACTATAGCTGTAAAATACATTAGCGGGATAGCCAGCGTGAGATATTCAAATGAAAATTGTTTCACAACAATAACAAACCTTTTACATTGAAGGGATACGGATCATCCCCTTTTTTACTATTTTTTGTGTATTTCGAAATACATTATTTGAATGCTCCAACCATGCCCCGTTAAAGCTGTCAAAAACAGCGGGAGTTTTCAATTTCCATCTTAAAACTCTGGAGTGATGATAAGCTCAAGGAAAGAAGGAAGATTGAACTGGAGTTTAAATTTTGAGCTTATCATTTTAGATTATCAACGATTTGGAAATAAATACCCATTTAGTTCCTCGTTAAATTAAAATTAATTAGTTAGATTTAAAGGGTAATTAAATCTTATGTAACGGCATGAGACTGGATAATTAACTGGAGAAGTTAGTAAAGTTTACGTGAATCAGCTGTTTGGTTGTTATCAAGTTAAATAGGATCTTGTTAACGACCTTGATTGTTACCTTTTGGAGGGTAATTGTGCATTGTTGTGATTTAATTAAGGAATTAGCAAAGGTAAGGCACTTATTTTTTAACCTACGCATTTGTAATCTTAAGGTTTTTGTAAAACGAGCTAATCATGGACTTAATTGTGATCCCATTTAATGTGTGATTAAAATTAAGATAAGCTTTGACATTGACAGACATAAAGAATTGCTTGAAACTTGAAACAATTGTCAGCGTAAGCTTAAAGCTAAATAACGGCAATTGAATGCTTTGTACATTTAAAATTTAATGAAGTTTTAGATTTAAGGGCTTGATTACGGGCACTGCATAATTAAATTAGTAAAAATTCAGATAAATTGTAAGGAACAGTTAAGAAGGGAAGCATAATTTTATTTTGCTTATCTAGGGTGGATTTATTTAACAGGATGAAAGATAAATATACCGTTATATTTCCCTGCGTAATATATTTTTTGAAGATATAGGGCCTGTTTTGACAGATAAGAACATCTAGAACAGAAGTGTTGCTTCTTCATAAATTGCGTCTTGCGCGTTTATTTTGCGTGTGTTCGCAGTGCAGATTTCATTCTTGGTTGCTCAACCATATCAAGTATAGGTACTTCAAACTGATGAAGGTGTTATAACTTTATGTAGGTTATCTTAAGAGTATTTAGAATGAATTCATACATTCATCGATTCATCACTCCTCCTAGTTAAGGCGGATTATGAGTGACGTGAATGAAATAATTATACAGTTAAAGTATTGAAGTGATCATGACAGTTTAGTCGGCTGCTCAGTGCCGGTTTTGAAGTTGGAGTTGTGGTATCATATCATTTGTCTCGTTGTAGAATATCAGGACGCAGGACCTCAAGAAATCAGTCGGTTACATAGATTTTGCTTTGGTTAGTTAAAAAGTAGTTTATGAGATTCTGTTAAAGTTGATTTTTTAGTTAGGTTAATGATATTCATTTTACTGCTTGTCAATTATTCAGAATTTATTTTGGGATTTATGAATGGTAAGGTTTGCAGCTGGGAGCTTGCACTCCTCCACATTTCTTTGTTGCAAGCAAGTCACGTTAGTTTCCATATTTGGAAAGTTGTTTTCATATAGAAAAGGTTTCGCACCCACACCCACGCAGGTTTCATCATGTGAAGTGGCGTAGGTTTTGTATATGAATTATGCAATTTGAATTAAACTTTTACTTTTCTTGTTCAATATTGATTTAGCCTAGATTTGCCTTGTGACAAGAAAGCAGAATACGAACTAAAGTCCATTTTGTAGCGTCTGTTAATAAACTTCAGTAAGAAATTGTTAAAAGGTAATCCCCAGCTGCAACCCAGTTAGCTAGGCCTGTGATTCTGATTGTCACTTCAGCAAATTAAATAATTTTATAGGGTTTGGCATAGGCAGTTATTAGTTGACAGGATTTGATCTGTTTGGCGTTTCTTGTGGGGTTTCCGGATAGTTATTGCTTCATTTGGCGTTTAAAGGCTATTTTGTATTTGTGTTAATTGACATGGCTGTTTAAAGTTATGTACTTAATTTAGGAAGTTAGGGATAAATATGTTTTTAAAGTTAAGCGTTAAAAATTCATGAAAGTGCTGCGCTAATTTTGTTGCATGATTAAATATGTTTTTGGTCTGCCGTATTATTATTATCAAGATCAAGTTTTTTTGGTTATGGATGTAATTTTTAACAAAAGATTGGAATATGGAATGTTTAGTTAACTTTATATTTATTTGCTTTGCTGTATTTTAAGTTAAAATCTGTTTTGATTTGCTTTCTTATTAGCTGCAGCTATACGTGTGACAGTTTGCTCCGTGAAAATGTGGTTCTCCAACGCTTAAATGAGTCATACAGACAGTAAGCAGCTTCCAAGCTAAAGGTTACTTTAGTTGTGTAGTAGATCAGCAATATAGAACTCCATATCTCTCAGAACCATGTCCGACTTTAAGCAAATCGACGAGCGTATGCAAGACGAAGTTAATAATGCTTCGTTACATTTTCAAAGCTCATCAGAAGCACTTGATAATGCTAGTGGGGGAGATAAACCGATTTTGATCCCTTTAAATGCTAATGCCAATGCAGGAAACGCAGCAGCTTTTTCTGTTGGATTTGAAAAAGAAAGTAATCTGAACAAACAAAGTGGGGAGGCGGATGCAAACGGAAACAAGAATCCGGAAGAGCATGGATCAACTAGTATGAAAAAGCGGTCCAAGAGACCCATCGCTACCGTAAAACCGTCGCCTGCACTTTTACTTGCCAAAAAGAATGCTCAACTGAAAAAGCGTCAACAATCTGAAGAAGTCCACATCATGATTAAGGATCATCTTCAACCCGTAAGTTTATCTTTGAACGTATATGCTTTTTATAACATTTTTTACCCATTCGTACTTTTCGCTTTTTAGGCCAGAGACGCCAAACATAATGTCAGGAGGGAGACTGGGGTCGTGTATGACCTCAGCATGCTTCAACACAAGTGCCTTTGGGATCCGAACTATCCAGAGAATCCTGAAAGGCTTTCCAGTGTCATTTTGAGGTAATTTTACAGTTTACGATTTTCCATCAATTGACTCATCAAGGCTTATTTGAAACTTTTTAAATTGTTTTATTTAAAAGGTGCGAAGAACTGGGCCTTCTAACCAAATCAAAGCATATTCCACCTCGACCGGCAACTGTAGAAGAAATTAGATTGGTTCACACTCAAGAACACGTTAAGAAACTTCAAGAAATATGCGAATCAGAAGGAAGAACTGAAGAAGAACTGGAGAAGCATTCCTCAAATTATGATGCCATTTACATTCATCCTTCTACCTACAATCTATCGTTACTCGCTGCTGGATCAACAATTGATTTGGTGGATGCTGTTTTGGATGGTCGAGTACAAAATGGAATGGCTATAATTCGACCCCCAGGTCATCACGCTATGAAGTCAGAATATTGCGGTTATTGTTATTTCAATAATGTGGCGATTGCGGCTAAAAAAGCACTGGAAAATGGAAGAGCTTCAAGAATACTTATTGTAGATTTTGATGTCCATCATGGTCAGGCAACTCAACAAGCGTTTTATAACGATCCCCGGTATGCCATTATTGCAATTGCTTTCTTTTTTGTTTCAAAATGAGACTTTTAAAAATGGTTTGTTTCAATTTAGCGTTCTCTACTTTTCTACTCATCGCTTCGAACATGGAATGTTTTGGCCAAACTTGGAAGAATCAAACTTTAACTTTATAGGATCATCCGATGGAATTGGATTCAATTGTAATGTGCCTTTGAATAAAACGGGATTAGGAAATGCGGATTTTCTCTCTATATGGCATCAATTGCTGCTTCCCTTGGCTTATCAGGTGAGTGTTCTATTTTAGTTTTTAATTGGTCAATTTATTGTTCCTAGTTGTGTCGTTATAATAATGTAAATGTTTTGTCATTTTAAAAATTAGTTTAATCCAGATCTCGTTATAGTATCTGCTGGATATGATGCTGCTTTGGGTTGTATGGAGGTATATTAATATTAAAATGCAAGGAAAAATAAGGGGAAACGCTTGGCACTTTTATAATTTGCTATTTTCAAGGCTGGTTTTAGTTTTATTACAAAATTAGAGCTTTATTTGTTAACTAACGTATAAATTATTAATATTAGGGACTATTTTTCACACAAAATTAAATATTAATTAAAGATTAAGTAAAGTATGGGAAATTTTTTAAAATATGTTTTTGTAGTTTTCACCAGACCTAGTTTTGATATCGGCTGGTTTTGATTCCGCCCTCGGCGATGAAAAAGTATGCCAAATATAATTTTGTGCCAATCGTTTCCTCAAATTATAAACTGAAAAATGTGTCTCTAAAAGAAAGTAAATTATGCAGGGAGAAATGGAAGTCACTCCTGCTTGCTATTCCCATCTCGTTTCGCCTTTAATGGGACTTGCAGGAGGGAAAATTGCTGTTGTACTTGAAGGAGGATATTGCCTTAAATCTTTAGCGGAAGGTGCTGCTTTAACGTTAAAAACGCTTCTTGGTGATTCATGCCCTGTGATTTCAGCAACTACAAAGCCAGCAGACGAGTGAGTCCTAATTAATCACTATTTCTTGAAAATTAATCATTTTTTAAATAAAAGTAATATCCAATATTTCTTTACATAACTTGTAGGGCTGCTGATGCCATTTTAAATGCAACGTATATGTTAAAGTCCAAATGGTCTTATTTAATCGGCCAAACCCATGTTTCTGAGGGCGAAGAAAGCTTAAAAAGAGACCAAGGCAAGATACATTATCCCGAAGCGAAATATTTATGGGAGTATCCAAAGCCTGAAGTATATGAAACAAGAAATTGCTACCCCCACCAAAGCAGTGAGTCAGTTAAATCGTTAGATGAGAGGTTAGACAAATTACGGTTAATTACATGTTTGGATCAACCACCCCACCGCGTTGCAATTGTATACGATGACCTTATGCTGAAGCACCGAAATATAACTGAACCGTATGTTTTTATTCTAAATGAATCAATGAATGTATTTTCTTATAGATAATTATTTTCAGTGATTTATAAAAGTTATTGGTATTATACAGTGGCCATCCAGAGCGACCAGAACGAATATCAAATATATTTGCATTACATGGAGACTATGGATTGCTGGAAAGGTGTCATCGTGTTAAATCTCGAGAAGCTACTGAAGAAGAACTTTTGTATATTCACACGGAAGATCATATTAGAAAAATGAAAGGATCGGAAAAAATGACGAACCGAGACCTGCACAGGTTCAAATCAAATTTTAATTCGGTTTATTTTAACAACCATTCATATCAATGCGCATTGGTGTCAGCCGGATCAATTTTACAGGTAAGGATTTTGCTTTTAATTTCGTGATGTTTACTGCATTGAAAGAGCGTTTTAAATTAATATTAATTAATGTTCACTTCTTTTTGTCAAGGTCGTTGATTCAGTCGTCAATGGAGAAAGCCGTTCTGGAGCGGCAATAATTCGTCCACCAGGTTAGATCTGATCATGAAAGATAACATTTTTTTAAAATGTTGGGTATACTTGGTTATCAATAGTTTAATAAGTTGACTTTTATGCCGTTTATTTTAGGACATCATGCTGAAGTTGATGAACCTTGTGGGTTCTGTCTGTTCAATAATGTTGCTTTAGCTGCCAAACACGTCTTAAATAATCACGGTCTGAAAAGGTACGTATGCAGAGTTTCGTTTAGTACTCTTCAAGAGTTGGTTGTAGAAAACATTTTAACAAGATGATACCTTTGATTTCAGGGTATTGATATTAGATTGGGATGTTCATCACGGTAACGGAATCCAGCATATCTTTGATGACGACCCTAGAGTGCTCTACGTCTCTTTACATAGATACGATCATGGTGGATTCTTTCCTTGCTCAGACGATGCAAATTACGACAAAGTTGGAAGTGGAGCTGGCGCCGGCTTTAATGTGAATATTCCTTGGAATAAAAGCGGAATGGGAGATACGGAATATATCTCTGCTTTTCTTAATGTAATCATGCCTATTGCATATCAATTCAACCCAGAGTTAGTGTTAGTGTCTGCTGGATTCGATGCAGCGAAAGGAGACCCACTTGGAGGTACTTTTTTAAAAAAAACTTCTTTTCATTCAAAACTTTTAAAGAATTATGCATGTGAATGACCTGGAACTTTATCAAACTATCTATCAATCTACATAAAGCTTATCTTTAAAATCATATCTGCTAGGTGCTAGTATCATTCACCGCATCATTTCATTAATCATATCAATCAGCGCTTTCTAAAAATGCTTTTTTTGGCTTGAGCTGTCTAGTCTTCATGCATGCATGTCCGTTTGCGAAAATATGCCAAATTGCCTGTTCTTGCATTTTTTTCAGGCTGCAAAGTAACTCCCGAAGGATATGCACACATGACGCATATGCTCTCATCTTTAGCAAACGGCCGTGTTGTGGTAGCATTAGAAGGCGGCTACAATTTGACAGCGATAGCGTACTCCATGACAATGTGCACAAAAGCTTTGCTAGGAGATCCTATCCCACCTTTGCAACTAAAAGAAGAAGTTGATCCCGTTGCTGTAGAATCAATTCGCAATGTGTTAAATACACACGCAAACTACTGGCAAGTTCTTCAACCATTCCGCAAAGAATTCCCTTTCAGTACGGAGCTCGTGGCTGTTGGCAAATACAAAAAAGAAGTTGATTCTTCAGTTGTTGATGTCAAATTGTTGGAGGAAGCGTTGGACGAGTTAACCATTGAAAATAATAATTTTAACAATAACGGTAAAGAAAGTGAATTAAGCATGGATCAAGCTGCAGCAAGTAAGGAAGCTGGAGGTGCAGGGGCTGGACCTTTTGAATTGAATGTTGTCGTTGAAGGAGGTGGCACTAACGGTGGAGGGGCTGAAGGTGGAAGTGAGAGTTTGGTGGAAGTTTTGAAGAAAATGCAAGAGGGTGCTAACACTGATGTAAGTTCAATTTCAACATCTTTTATTTTTGTAGTTTGTATTTTCATTTATTTTGTACGGTTGAAGATAATTTTAACTTTGGTGTTGTAGGAAGCTCTTCCGGGGGTGATTGTTCAACCTAAGACCAACTGTCCGCATGTTGATAACATCTCCCCTGTTCCAGAAAAGGGAATTGATGTGAAGGCTCCGTGCACCAGTTGTGCCAATGTGGGAGAGAATTGGGTCTGTCTTGCTTGCTACACGGTAAGTTTAATGATGAATTAATAAGAAATTTTTGGTATGATTAACTATTTTAATACGAAACCTTATGATTTTCTATTTTTTCATTTTACAGACTCATTGCAGTCGCTATGTGAAGGGACACATGGTTGAGCATTCTCAGGAGTCTGGTCATAAGATCGCAATGAGCTTTGCTGATTTATCGGTCTGGTGTTATGCTTGCGATGATTACATTGACATGCCTGTAAGTGACAAATTATAAAAAATCTGCAATACTTTTTTAATCTCACGCAATATTAATGAAAACTAATTTAAAATGTTCGTTCACTGTCTTTTTTTACAGAACTGCCGGGATGCAAAGTCTGCTGCTCATTTGAGCAAATTCGGAAAACCTCTCTAATTCTTCTGGCTTGCTTTCTCTTCAAACAATGATGGATTCTTAATGAATGATTAATACGATATAATCAGGGTTTCTTCAAGTATCGATAATAAGAGTTTATTTATCTAATTCGCGAGTTTTTTTAAACAATTTTTATATTTTTTCCAAGCATGGATGATTTAAAGGAATGAGTTTTAGTCATTAATTCTAACTCGGGGAAATATTAAAACAAGTCATAATATTGTTGTACAAATATAAATTCAAAATTCAATCGTGTAAACCTGATGATTCGACACATGAAACACTTGAAGTAATAATAATAAACTCATTTCCAGTTAACAGTTGTATTGCTAAAAACTTTTAATAACATTTGCTCAAACAGATAAACCAATCTTTTGTAGTTTGTCTCGAAAATATATGTACTTTGGTACGTTAACCGTACCTTTGATGATAAAACCGTTACTGAATAATTTTAACGAGCTAATTCAACAAAAACAATAATAATTTAGTTGTAGAATGCATTTATAACCGAAATACTCTAATTATAATAACAAAATTGTACTATTTATTATTAGAGCTGTGAAATGGAATGCATTACAACAAATATTGGGGTTGGTTGTGTAAACAAAGGTGAAGTTACCAAATAAATTAATTGCCAGTGAATATATTAATGTAAATATTGTTTTGTATTGCGAATCATTGCACCAGCACCTTCATTAGTTTGCATTACGTGAGAAAAACTAGATAACTTGTGAAAAACAGTATAAAAGTTATAAAAGCTGTGCAGAGATCACCAATGTAAAGCATAAAATCAAAAAATGTATCCTTAAATTGAAACGTTTTCATAAACTTATCTTCCTCAACTTGAGTGATATTATCAAGAAGCGCAGATCGTTTTGTGGTGTTAGTACTTTTATAATTACTGTAATCCTTCATTTTCTCGAGTTTATACAAACTTAACCCGAAGTTAATCCAACTACATTTACTGTTAGCTTCTTCGTTAAAATACGCCATGTAAACGTGATTCCAGTAGGTTTTCACATGGACTGGTTTTAAATACTTGAAACTTTCTTCGCTTTCTAAACCATAGGAATGGGGGATGAGAAGGAAGCTCACGCGTTTTTTATCAGAGTCATCTTTACTCATGACTAGTCTCTTTAAATCTCTTTCAAGATGGCTCATAGGTAGCGGGGACACGCCTGTGTGGAACACACGGACTTTATTTGTCGATTCTAATTTTAAAACCGTTTTGTAAAGGTTGTTAGGCAATCCAAATTCATTATTGCGAGCGTCATTCCCACCCAAATCGTCCCAAGGAAGTTCTGGCCTATCCACGACTGTCTTCCATTTGGAGGGGATCACAAGCACAAATGTTGGGGGGATTGCGGACATTTGCGAAACTGTTATGTCAACGTGTGTTTCGTTAAACCGGATGGGGACTAGTTTATCATGCAGGTCGAGAAAACTGGTCATGATTCCACCTTGGCTTATATAACCCCAAAAGAATACCCCTAAAATATTACAGATAAACCATGTACACCCTAGTTTATAGCTAAATCTTGTTAACAACGGGATTTTATGACCGTGCATGTAAACCAAGGGGAATAGGAGGGGAACTAGGTCAAAGGGGGAGGTATTAAGGCCATTTCCTCTAATGAGGAAAAACAATGGAAGGAATAAACTGCAGTTTAGGAATGTCCAGTGGGAATCCAAGTTTGGTTTGTGCCTCCACTCGGCAAAGAAAATGTCGTAGATTTCTTTAATAAACGAGACAAGGCCCATGATTCCGAGCACGTTGAAGAGGAGCAAGTACATTCCAAATATTTTTGGATATGCTGAGAGATCCCGGAATGGAGATTCTTTAAGAACAAAGTAGTTCACTGGGGTTACTACAAAAGTGTCTGGGGTTATTTTCAAAGTGCGGAAATCATCCCAGCATAGTCTTCCGTGGTAGATTGAATCCCATAAAATGAATGGGATTGAATAGAGGAGAAAGTAACCGATGAAGGTGAATATCCTCGCGTGGAAATACTTCATTCCGATTAGGGGGTGACTGATGCCTCGCTGCATGTAGAAAAACAAGGGGATGCAGGCATACGACAAGAAAAATTCCGGGTCGTTGAATAACCCCGTGACTATTATGAAGGTTATCAAGTTTAGTCGGCGGATACTGCTGTAGCCCGTTTTCTTCATTTCCCGCAGGTACTTTACCCTTTCCAATGGTGTCGTGGCTTTTTTATATTTTTCCAAGTAGGGAATGTAAGCATCGTATTTGTGAAAACTTTCGGAGACAAGATAGAGCAGTGAAGCGAAGAGGAGGAGGTTCAATGATGATGGATGCGTTCTTGTCGCAAAGACTAAGATAACCTGCGAACTTGACAGGGTTACTAGCTGAATGGAGTATTCTTTAGTTTTAGGTTTTTCTTCTTCGTCTATGTTATCTGTATTTGCTTCGGAATGCTGCTGCTGTGGTGAAACTTGAGCCACGGAGTCTTCACGGAATTCCCCTCCTGAATTACTTCTTGAGCTTGACCTTCGAACTCGCCGAATTGGGCGCTGCTCATCTGGTGAAGTTGGCTTGTTTGCTATGTCGTTGAGCGCCAAAAATTTCACCAGAAGGTAGTCCACAGCGAAGGATAAGGCCACATTGAACAACCTTGGGATTAAAATCAACAGTTTGGAATTGGGAATGAGTTCTTTTCCAACGGGGTGGTTGTAGGATAGCAGGTAGTGGCAGAGGAGATAAGGAAAATATACTGTGGAGTGCAGTAACGCCATTGATCTTGTTGGAAATGTTGTGTTGAAGCCAGGAGATTTATAAACTTGGAGGTCAAAGTAGTCCCCTGGAAGTTGTAATTAGCGTAATTAACTTAATGAACGTAAAAAGGGGTTACTCAAGACATTGATTTTTGACTTACCTGCAACAACTTCCAATGAATTGCTAAACTCATCTTGATGAATCCATCCGGTTTGAATGTTCAACGTTAAGATGACCCGGAGCACTGCCAATAGCTCGTATAAACCCCAAAGTCTAAGTTTTTGGCGCTCATCTCGGGGTTTGCCTGTTTTAGAGAATTCATTCAGTGACTTTTGACCTTTTAATATTATCAGATTCTGTTCTATTACTGCATTTAATAATAATCTTACATGGAATTAGTTGGGAATTTTCCCTCTCACAAGCAATTCGCCGCACAAGTTCCATTGACATGTTTTAAATTAGATTCACAATTTAGTTAAACTTTAAATTTATTTATTCATTTTTGATTTGATTTTTATTCATTCAAACTTGGTTTCAAATTATGTTTCATTACAAATTGTGATAGAATTTAGAAAGCAGTTCATGTTCTTAATTAAAGACTGATGATTTAATTAATGATTTTTAACTTAAATTATGAAAATTGGACAAAGATTTTGTATGCATTACATATTACTGATACGGACAATGTTTCTGTACATAAGTTCTAGACTTACTGCAGTTGAGAGAATGTTATGCTTTTGGAATATGGCATGACATGATGTAGTAAAAAATATCGATTTCCTCTTTCTCCGACCTGAATAAAGAACTTTCACCGTTTCCTTCCCTCCCACCAGTGCAAATCGGACGGAATGTATGTACCTATGCATTACACAACAACGCAAAAAGCTATTCGCGTTGCTAAATACTAACAGACTAGATAAACTTTGTATCATTTTATGCAACTTTTGCATAGAGAATAACATTTTAAGAATTAAATGAAGGTTGGACTGAAGTGCCAAAATTAAAGTCTATCTGATCATTTATAAGGCCAATTTATTAGTTAAGAAAGATTGGTAAATTACTGATCATCTTTAGTTATATAGAAAATACTTTATGCGCAGAGTATAAAATATGAATGAAATTATGAATGAGACCATTTCCTATTCATTCATGTCTATACTATTGCAATTTTTTATTGCATAAATAAGGAAGCATGAAATTTGTGACATGAAAGAAGAATTTATGCGTGGTTACCTCTATTTTGGTAAATATTAGCTACACACTTGATACTTATATAGCCAGAGCTAATGATGCAAGCCATACTCATTATTTTTATGGAAATTTCATTCCTTTTTATAAATTTTGTATTTTTGAATGAATTAATTTTCAAAATTATAAAATTTTTAATAGTTGCGCAATGCACAACTCGCCTTGCGCAAATATAATCTTCAAATAATGCTTTCTTGAAATGTTTTCTGGATTGTAGTAATTTTGAATTTTTAAGCCAGTATCCAACACAGCTCTTAATTATCTTCATTTTAAAATGTTGAAAAACAGAAAAGGCATCAGGAGGGGAAGTTTTTCTTTTTCATTCTTATTTTTGCATTTAACTACCTGTTTTCGCTTTCTGAGAAAACGCTGGCGTTGTTTAAGAGATAATTAAACTCATCAGAGCGGATCAAATACGGCGAAAATTACAAGGTTATGCTTTACAGGATTTAAAACTTCTCCCGAATCTTTGTTTTTACGTAAGTTCATGCACGACTTAGTTTTTCGTAGATATTTATCAACTATTTCAACTCTGGACATGGAAAGAAATTACTTTTAAGTATTAAAAGTTTTAAAATTACCATCCAGTTTTACAGAATCTTTTATAGCATGACACTTACTTGCAATGTTTTTTTTGCAGGTTTTGGGTATGTTTGTAGGTGGATGATTAGCACATTTTTAGCTTGAATGAGAAGGTAGACGGAGGAGGTTATTATTTTTTACTATAAAATCCATTTTAGTACAAAAATAATCATTATGAGATGTAATAACGAAGCATTTTTAGTCTATATTAGCATTTTTTGTGTACCTATATGTGGATAATAAAAACGCTTAATAATTTCGCTTGCATAATATTTCGTCAGACAAGAGCAAACCAAAACGGCGCATCATTCACTGCATAATATGGAGGGATGATGTTTTGTACGAGTAAAATTTGTTAAATCTCAAGAATTGCGAATGTTTGGCTGCGGCCAGCGTCAGTATTTTTAGTGCATGCCATGCATTGCACTGGATTGCATGTGAATTTTTCTGAAAATTGAATATTTGGATTTAAATATTAGAAAATTACGTAATTAAGATTACAAAAGAAAAATCAATCAAATTGTTCATTATGTACGGTACATGTAAGTTTCATTTGATTGCAAAGTTTGTGTGATTTGCGTATTAAAATGGTTTTGTGAATTTGTAGATAATTTTAGAACGAGGATAGCACAGATTTTTTTGATATTTCTGTGCACAAATGGAGGGAATGTGGAGGGAAGAAGGAACAGGGGGAGGGAGTATAGGATTTCCAGATCGATGGAGGTCCAGGGTGGTGTTTCAGAGTCGGGGAATTTATTCGCGGAGGATTTATACGAGGTAAAGCGAAGATTTGTTAAGTTTTGAATGACTTTGGGATTTACAGGTTGTTTTTATGCGTAGGCTTTAACCAAGCGTGGAAGCGCATTTGAAGACAGAAACCTTCTTATGTCCCCACTCAGCCTTGACATTGGCCTTGCAATGTTGCGAAGTGGGGCGAATGGAGTGACAAAAAAGGAAATTAGTAGAGCTCTGAGGTTGAATAGTGACATGACAGAGGAGGAAATTCACGGGGGTTACAAGCAAATCATTAGAACTTTGAAGGAAGAATCTTTACAAGATGAGGAGGACAGGGAAGCTCAAATTCAATTGGCGAATAAGATTTTTGTGGGCCCTGTGCATCCACTTAAGGCGCCTTTTCTGCAGACAATTCGCGAAACTTTTGGGGCTGATGCGGAACAAGTTAACTTTGGGAATATGGAAGCTGCCTCGAATAGTATTAACCGTTGGGTTAGGGAAGCAACGCGGGATAGGATTAAAAGCATTGTTTCTCCGTGTAAAATATTAATTGATGATTAGTTAAGTCATTAAGTCCACGTTCTTAAATTAACAAAAACATTTGGTTTAATTACAGCCATGTTAAATAACAACACGCTGATGGTTCTGGCAAACGCTATCCATTTCAAAGGCTATTGGAAATACCCATTCGATCTGGGAAAGACTTCCAAAAGGAGATTCACTACTGTTGAGGGATACGACGCGCAAGTGGAAATGATGCAGTTTGATAACCCTCGTAGACTTCAGTATGCGAACATTCCAAAGTTGGGAGCTTCCGTTGTGGCGTTGCCTTATTCAGTTAGTGAAAAAAACAGTAAAAATTAAATTACTTTAAGTATTAATTAAACTTTGTTTTAAACAGACGGAAAGGTACAGCTTCGTCATAGTTTTACCCGATGAGGGGGAAAGTCTAAAGGATGTGGAGGCTCGGATTGACGACGGGACGTTGGCAGACATTCCTGCAAAGCTGAGCCAGGCCACAGTGGATGTGAGAATGCCGAAGCAGTTTATGGAATCTGATATTGATTTAATTGCTAGTAAAGCAGTTAAAACGGTAAGCTATACAAAAGCTTTAGTTTTAGTTAATTGGCATTTAAAATAATTAACTTTTTTGCAGTTGGGCATGACAAGTATGACAACGGAGTTTGCTGAATTTGGAAATATCTCTGATGAAGCTGGAATTCACATTACGAATGTATTGCATAAAGCCTTCTTGGAAATAAATGAAGCAGGTAAGTTAAAATATTTAGTCTTTTTTATGAACAATTAACAAAATTATTTCTCTCTTTTAAGGTACTGAGGCTGCTGCTGCCTCTGCTATTGTTGCTCAAGCAAGATATATTGACACTTACGATAACGTTGTGAAATTCGTTGTGGATCGACCGTTTCTTTGTTATATTTACGATGCAAAAACTAAAACAGTTTTGTTCATTGCGAGAAAACTCATGTAAAGTACAATTTCATAAATATTGTGTACATTTTGTAAAAATACTGCTTTGTAAACTAAACGATATCAGAATAAAAGTTTACTTTGTGATTGTTTTTAATCAATTCGGTCGGGTCCAACCCACTATCTAAAAACTTCAAAGTTTGCAGCCAACTCAATACCCAACGGTGTCGTAACAACAATGCTTGATAAATTAACAAATCTTTCCTTAGACAAAAGATTGTCTATTGGAATTAGAAATCGTATTGAATTGTCTGTAGCAGAAAGTTTGTAAAGTTCAAGCCGGCTACATTTGAGTGATTACTCTCGTGCTTTTATTATCAATGATTACAGTTGGTAAACGTAGCAATGAAATCTTTAGAAATGCATCAACCAATTGAAATACGTGACAGTGGCGACGGCGAGTCTAGTCAACAAGACATGGATTTTCAAGATTGCCAGGAAGTTGAAAGTAGCCAGAGTGAGATTGGAATTGGAGGGTTGCCGGCTCAAGTAATTGGAAAATGAGTAGATATTAAATGAAATGCACTTGAATTACACATAAAATTCTTTCTTTTCTTAGCTTTGGAAGGTGATTCTCGAGTATCTCTATGATCTCTCGGATGATCCATTGGTTCACTTATTGAACTGCCGGGGAACTTGTAAAGGGCTTCAAAAATTAGCTGTGGAGTTGATGAGGGAGCGATGCACCTTTTGGAATGCTGAATTTGGACCGGAAAAGGAAACACTGGACGACTGTGGGGAGCAAGAGGATAGCCTTCTTTCTTGGAAAATGTTCACTGGAGGTGTAAAAGGCACAAGGTTGGCAAGTCCACAGGATGTGGAGAAGTTTATCCAGGAAATGTCAGATAACCCAAATCCCTTCCCCACTGGGGTAGTTATCCTTACTCATACTCCTACCTCAGTAATCTCACCTTTGGGAAGTCTCTTGAAGTTGGTTGATAACTATCATGATAAAATCTACGGGTTGGTTTATGAAATGGAAGGGAAATGTACAACTCGGGAGACCATTCTGGAGATTCAGCAGTTTTTGACTTGTTGCAACTTCAAAAATTTAAAATCCTTGGCAATCTTTAAAGAGGAATGGGGGAAAATTGGATATGAACATGGATCAGATATGGCTATAAGGTTTCTGAAGGTTATCAGCAACATTGAAAGGTTCGGGGGAAGCCTTCCGTCCCCGGTTGGATTGAAAGAATTGCATGTTTTTGGAATAGATACTTCATTTCAGTGTTATAACATCTGCTCCATGTTCAGCACCATTGTAAACTCTCTGACTCACTTGAGGTGCGCTTCTCCTTCAATTCCTGGAGATAAAGTTGACCTAGAAAAGATTCCAGCATTGACGCATTTGAAGCTAACTGTGCCGCATCATCACGGAATGAATTTTTTAATCAAGGATCAAGGAAAGGCTTTGAAGGAACTCAGTTTAAAGTTTACTCATTCTTACGCTCCCAATTTTAAAATTGGAACTAGAATTGGAGAAGTTTTTCACTTACTGGAGGGGAAAAACGTGGCTCAGAGTTTGGAAACATTTGTGCTGGACATTAGTGAAGAAGCGGTTTTAAACTCGAGGGAAGTTGCGTTCACTCCGGAAATCAATGTGGATGTGAAGTACCCGAAAATGAAAAAGCTTACTATTCGACTCCTTGCGGCATTCGAGTGGGAAGGGTTATGGGATGCGGTTGTGAAGAAGATGGAAAACTTAAGGGAGGTCAACTTACTTATTGAAGAAGTTTTTTGTAAGGGAACTCCAAAAGAGATTTATGATAAGGTTCGGGCTCAAACTTTTGGAAAGTTGAATGAATTGGATAAGGTCATTGTGTCTTACTATGGATGGACACTGTATAGGAATGGTTCTACTTTTCAGTTTTAAAAATTACTTCATTATACATTTTCTTGTAGATAAGCAATTGAATAATAAGAGCGCGTTTTTATAAATAATAAATACAAATACGTTTATACCTAAATCATGCACCTAATCATGCAGTAGTAAGTAATCGCAAATAAAACAATGCAGATATTTAAATACATAAATGTTTTGTACATAGTAGAAAGAAGCAGGATTTGAGTATTATATAGCATGTCCCAAAATAAGAGCCCAAAAATAATATCAGATAATGCTTGTTTCTCAGCTCCAGATACACCAGAATTGATAAGGCAGAGTGCCGTGCTTTCAAAGTCAAGTTCATCTTATCGTTGCATCGTCATAATATCATGAAAAACTCTGTCTATTTAAGTAATACTCCAAGATAAGGCCATGCTCAACAATTCCTTAACAGAGGAAAAGAACCGTATTTTGCGTTCCAAATGAAGAGTATTTAACATGGCGGAATAAGGCTTAAACTTGGACCAATAAAATGAAATCTGGAAGGGAACGCTTATTTAAAACAGAAGAGGCAGTCACCCCAGAACAATATCTTCAACAGCTTCGTCTTTTCTTTAAAAAAATTTGCCACCAAAGTATGATTGTGGAGGAGGCAAAGCAAAATGGTTTACATAATCATTGACAGTTTCGGATGAGATGAACGAAGTGATAGAGAAAATCCACTATTTACTGCCATAAGGTTTCATAATTGCCAGTGCAAGCCAAACATGCAAATTTAGAGGCTGAGTTGAGGTTAACTGAAAAAATGGGCCAACGTGGATCCTCCGTAGGTTAGAGCAAAGACGATGAGGTCTGTAGAAATAGCATTGACGACTCACATTTCATAATACTAATTCCTTTCAGCCATAGTTTTTAAATTTGTCAGTAACTGTATAGCTGATAGTAATAAAACTAGCCTTCGTTTTAATTAATTTCTAGCTATATCATTTACTTGCAGGGTATCATTTAGTTTAAATTATTTAATTTAATTGATACTCTCATTGCAAAAAGTATTACAAATTGTAAAATGTATATTCCTGCCACTTCAAACCTTCGACAACACTTTGAAGTGTTAACGCTACCAGAATACTTCAACCTCATTGGCAGGAGGGAACCCGAAAGAGTTAACCAGAATGAATTTCGCGTAAGAGTCTAACTGTTTATCTATCTTAAAACTCCTATTTGGAAAGTAATTTTCGGTTTCATGATTTAGTTGCAGTGTATTTACCCACAATGTCGCTCCAAAAGGAAGGGTTATTGGTTTCGTGTCATAAAGAACGTCAGAAATACTTATCGATCGGTTCGCCGACATGTAGCAAATTTTCACGAGGTAGTAGAGGCTGAGCAGGAACCGGAGCTGGCCGAGCAATTACCTGAGGGAGAGGTGGATGAGAATAATAATCAAGATGTGAAATTCGGCTGAGAATTCTCAGGAAATCCAGATTTTATGCCAAGCTTTTAAAAGTTGGACGCAGTTTTTAATCACTTGTAATTGGGGAATAGTTAGATTAAGTGGTAATGCAACATGGTCTTGAATGTAAAAATAATATGCAACTGGAAACTAGTCTTGAAGCTTATACCAGATAGGATTTCCAATAACAATTTTTAATTCGAGAATTAAGCGATATTTATTATTTTACGGTACTTGTACAATATTAACCCAAAGTTAGTAATTTACTAATTATGTAACACCATTTGTGATAGTTGTTTCTTATAATTTTCCTGCTTTTTTAGCTATCAACAAAGATTTCTTTTGGGATATAGTAGTACCACTGTAAATTCAAACAATTTCAATAAATAAAAACACTTTGTCACGTTGCAATAAAAAGAAAAGATTTGTCAGTCTTCTCATACAATTGATTACAGAAAACTTAGGTTCTTCCGGAATTGAAAACTAGGAAATAATATAGTAATCGATGGGGCAACTTATTTGCATTTCCGTTAAGGTTCCACCAGTTCACTTTGAGGTTGTAATTTCAACTATTTTGGGATTTGGTCTCAGACGCCAATCATTTCCATGATTTGTTTTAGTTTTTCCTTACTCGACATTTTTTCGGTTTTTGCATGAATTTCACCTGTTTATACCAATTTTCTTGAACCGTTGTAGAGGCTCATGAGTAATTGCAAGAGTTGCAGAAATGATAAGGTTTTGCAAAGAGCAATGCTCCCTTCATTAGTATAATATTTACGGCACTGAGAATTCCTTCAAGTCCCTGGATGTGACCCTTCTCAACCATTCGGTCCGTTTCATCAATTAATTGCCAAATATTTAATACGATTTAGCATTGAAAGATTGAGGATCTCCTTCTTGAACTAATTTCCATCATAAACCATCATTTTGGAAGCCAGCAATAATTGCATGCAAATTTTGGACGAGGGTTGTGCAAAAACCGTCGGGCTTTATCATTTGGCCTACAGTCTTTGGAAAATTTTTCCAGCTCTGAAAAAAATTGAAGTGTTGTACTACCAATGGGTATTGCAAAGAGGTGGAGAGATTCCAGAGAATGTGAGACAAGCTGCTGAACGATTATGAATTATAAAAACGAGACACTTTATTTTTTTTCAAATATGAATTTTATTTCTTAATCAGCCACATATTTGTATTATCACTTTGTACGTATGAGTACGGTATGAGTTATAAAAATGGATTAATACAATCAATCATATTCAGTCTTGAGACGTTTTTTCTATTAATATAGCTGTTATAATTCATCATAATGCATGATCGATCACAAATACAGGCATTCCGTGAGTGGAGTCGCCAATTATTGTCATTTGTTCATTGAATAATGCATCTAATTAATTACACTATAAGTTATCATAGTTATCATCGCTACATTTTTAAGTAGTTGCCAAATTAACTTCTGAAATAGCACGAATTACTAAAAATAATGAATTGAATTTGAGTAATGGTGATGCGCTGTTTAGGTTTAGGACTGTCTAGCCACGATTAATTTTCAGCAAACTTTAATGAATGATTATAAAATAGTTAATACAAGTCTGCGTGTTAAAGAAAGATAATAGTATTCAGTATGGACACATACGAAGCAAGGGACAAAGAGATTGACGAAATGAATGCAACAAAGGAAATGGGCTTCAATTGTTTAGAAATTCTGCCGGAAGAAGTAAATCCTAATTGTCTTTAACTGTTTGATTAATTATTTGAAATTAACATTATGTCAATATTGCAGATGTGGAGAGAACTCATGGAGACTCTGGGTAAAGATGTCAATGCATTGCTGAATTGTCGTGGGGTGTGTCCCGAGCTAAAGATTGTAGCAGAGGAGGAATTGGCTAGTCAAATGGCCAAAGTGTTCTTATACCGGTGTTATTTCATGCACGAGTCAGGGGTGCCTCCGAGTTTTGAAGAATATTATCGTCAACAGAATTCAGGTCTTGCTATATGCATAAAAGCGGCTCGGTTTACAAAACCGAATGATGTACAAAACGTTATCGCTTCTAAGGACATTGTCAAAGTTGGAAATCACTTCCCCAATGGCTGCGTGAAATTCTATCCGGAAGGATCTTTAGACGATCTCTTGCCATTTTACAATAGTCTGGAATCATTGGTGAATAACTTTACTGAAGATATCACTTCGCTAGTTTATGCAGCAGATCACATCCTGGACTCTGC
>JAANSO010000164.1:0-65474 GCA_036507315.1 Lepidocyrtus fimetarius
CGCGCTAGGCGACATTGAGCTAAACGGGATGCCCGTGTTGGGTCCAGTTGCTAAGTTTATAGCATAAAAGCAGAGTTCAACAATGTACCGCATTGAACCAAACTTAGGACAGGGTGAATATTTTAGTTGAATATAAAGGAAGAGGTTGTCAAATGTTAATCGTGTTTGACGCTTGCCACGGGTTCTATCGGGTCGTATAGGTCGCAAATAATACATGAAGACAATTCGGGTGCCTTGGCAGCGGGTAAATGATAGCAATTGGCAGTTTAACATTTTTAAATGTACATAGCCAATAAGATCTAGAATTCCCGATTATCAGAATCGGGTCCCGTTGCTAGTGATGGAATATAAAATATGAAAAAAAAATTATATGAATATGGAAAATATATTGAAAAATAATATTGCAAAATCTTTAGCCCCTTCATTCATAGTCACTCAAATAGAAGAATATTTTTTGTTCATAAAGAAAAGAGGATTTATCGAGAAGGGACATAATATTCAAACGGAAATGACAAAGAAAATACTTCTCAATGAATAAAAAACAAGAACAGGCCAAGCTTATTTATTTTTTCCGATTTCCCTTTGATCCTTTTCCCTGTAAATTTAATTCCTAGTTTTAGTTTCATAAAAATAAAATCCGCTTGAACTACTACTCTCAAATATCATCATCTCTCTCAGTTTGAATTACATTGGAATTGGGAAAAGATTGAAGAGTTATTTATAAACTATTTTAAAGGAGAATAGAAAAACTGTTTTATAAACTTCTTCAGGTTTTCTTTTGCAAAATGAAGGTATTTATAAAAAATATGCGAGGGGAGGAACTGTATTATTTGCATAGGGGGAAAGAAATTGATCCCAAAGACGACCCTTTGTACTCTTTATCTCTATCGTTATTCAAATTCGGAAAAGCTTTCAAGAATCCGGTTTTACCCTATTTTGATTTATTTTAGGATCAAATGTGGACATATTGCGATAAAAAGATTATTAAAAATTGTTCACCTTTTAAAATATCGTGAGGATATTGAGTATTATTTTGGGGGTTTGTGTATTTTAAAACAAATTTAACAACGTAACTCTTACTCTAAATATGGTGCTCTTTGTGAAATTACATATTTCACACTATACTTTTGACAATTTATGTTTCAAAACTTAATTTCATTATTTACTGGTTCTATAGAATCTGTAGTAATAGGTTTTATGTTTTTGAATTTCATTAGACACTTCATGGAATCCGAGTACCTATAAATTTTAATAATGAAATATCCTTCTAAAATTCCTTGTTCATGTAATAATCAATGATCCTTCTTCTTTGCTGACTTTTGAAAAGGAAGTTAATTTAGGCTGATGAAGAGATGAACTTTTTGTACAGGATTATTTACGAGTGGGCTTAAAAGTAATGATGAGGATGACATTACACATCTTGATTGAAACACACACGAGCGAAGCATATTATTCTATAAGGATTCTTTTTCATTCCACAAGAGGAAAAAGCGAACACAGGTAGGCAATTGGCAATTACTTTGTAAACTGGGAAAATTATTATTATTGCGATGTAGGAAAGAGAAAGATTGATGGTGTTTAGTATGAAGCTTTAAAAACAATGATTCAATGGACAGTTTTGTTAGTTTCATAATAAACTTTATTGCTCTATACAAACTTGTTGATTATTTGTTCAAGTTCCGTGAAAATCAGAAAATAAACCGGGAAAGCAGTCGTGTTATAAGGGAAGCCTTAGTTTGCTTGTGCTTTCACTGTGGAAAATAAGGGGAAACTGGAAAATAATCTGAAATATCAATTAATTGAACAGGAAAAAAAGAACTTGAAAATTATTCGTAGAATTTTCCTTTTCAGGATCTTTGTCAATATGTTTATTAGAAAATAGTTTACGATAAAATATATTTTTACTGGAAATAAGGGTAAAGGGAAAGATCAAGTATCACGGCAAGCTCTGTGTTTAGTTTTTTTAAACGTAAGTAAATACTTCTCAAGTAAGAAAATGTAATTTTAGGCGATGATATTATTAAAGAACATTTAGGGATTCATTTCTAGGTAATTTCCGTTTCAATATTTTTATTATTTATTTGTTATACTATTCTGGAGTAATCTGTCCTCTTCATCTTTTTTTCTGGTAAATAATACCATATTGACATATTTACTTGAAGATGTTTGCTCGAGCCTTAGCCTTAGCACGTACGTTGAACTTTTGGTCTTGTAAATGCCAAAAATACATAAGAAAGCGTGCCGTACAAAATGGGAAAGGTATATATAACATTATTAGTGATCGGACATGTATACATATTTCAAACATTCAGTTTTAAAACATATTTTAAATAGGAATATACATTCTTTGCAGGTAAAACTATTATCTAAATAATTCAAAAACTGCGCACAGTATTTAACAAGCTTTAACTAAATGCATATGTTTGCAAATAGTAGCGTATTACGCAATAACTGCCAATTCCGTCCCAGCCGCGGAAAACTTTAACTTTAGGCCCATTTAATGATTTAATCAATAACTCCCATGTTAAAATATAGCGGAAGGAATAGCAATGTATATTTAATAGGGCAATACATATCTTGTGTCATATACAAACATTACACTCTGCGCATGCAAAACATGATAATTTTTTAAAATCTGAACAAAACCAGTTATCAATCAATCCTATAAAAGCAAAACCCTTTAGCGATATTAAATTACCGATTATTAATTTAATGATTAGTATTAAATTATTTTCAAAAAGGATAGTAATTCAATTGTAACGGAAACTACTTGGAATCTTAATGGAAGGACATTAACGGAACCTCATTCCACACAGAATGATATACCTTGAAATTTTCTCAAGCTTTGGAGTCAACGCCAATCACCGCATCATCTAAAATACAAAACAATACACCTATGAAAGAATGAGTATCCCAACATCCATAATAAGTACTTTTATACCGTACTTTTAATGTACAAGACATACAGTAGTGGAAAGATTATACATTTCCCCATTATATTCAACAGTTACATCGTAGTATATAGTATCATACAGATAATGAAACAATTGAAATGTTAGGTTAATGTATTCCTTAGATTTTTTAATCGCAATTAAAATGCTAAAATTAGATAATTTTATAGAGAAAATCTAACGTAGATTCACTTGTTTTCGAATGGTATTCCTTATCATAAATCGCTATTATTTGGTAAAAATTGTTAAAAATAGACAAGTTTTGGTTAACAAGAATTTTTTAACGCAATCGCAAAAGTCATGATAAAGTGACGCTATCTGAGAGAGACATAGCTTTTTTCATAAGATATTGTAAGCCATAGCGAGAGAATGGGATAGAGCCTCTCTGGCTAGTTTAAATAGGGCCTTGGCTCACCAATCTCCGTTCAGTTCAGCTCTGACTCAGCTGTGGAGAACGTAGCAAAATATTTACCTGAGCTAATCTAAAGCTTCGAATACCTTTCCAGAGATAGAGAAGAGTCGGGAGGAAAAGGAGGAAACGCTGCCTCCAGGTAAGGAACATCCATCCTATTGACTAGTTCCAATAGTACATTCCACAGTCCTTTCTCCACTTTCGCAAAAGTTGGTGCTTATTTTGGAGGGGGAGATTATCCCCTGTTTAATAGTGGTATGTAGTCGTTAAAGTTAATGGTTGGAGGTTAATTAGTTTTTAAAGATGGGCCAGAATGTTAAATACGGGGATTTTAGGGATTTAAAATTATGATGAGTTGAAGGTTTAACTAGGAATTATTTTAAAGCAATATTTAATATAAAAGACAACTAATAATAGCCACATATTTAATCAATAATCAATAGATAATTGTCTTTATACTCGTTAAATATTTATAAGGTAAGCATACTTGGATAATTTTATTGGTTTAAGGAATCTAAAGTGTGAGAGCTTGAGAACTTGTGGAAATTAATAATTAATTAAAGAAAATTAGTAAGGTGTGGAAAAGGTTGATTAAAATGAAGATGATTAACATACAGATAAGTTTAGCAGGTGTAAAGTTACCTAACTATACATTAATGCAGTATTAAATGTTATATTTTAACTAAGGTTTTGTCACATAGTGTGTGAATAAAATAAACCACAGGAAAATAATACCGTTTAATTGTGATTTCGTAGGGCATAAAATTGGATGGTGAACATGCAGCTAGTCAACAATTGGAAGGTATTCTGCGGAATACTTTTCGGATTCTGTTATTGCGTCACAGGAATCTACACGCAGGTAAGTAATCCAAGTTTTAAATTTTAAAACAAAATATATGAATAGCTTTACTTATATTTGACATTGGCTTACATTGATTTGTTTATTGAAGGATGCACGATATGGACTGATAAGGATTTCTGTTAATGGCTCTGACCAGGGCAATGTCCAATTGGACAACAGCACGAAGGAATTTTGCTTTTTGTATCCTTCCAACTTGTTTAAACTACCCATGCAACCGGAAGAAGTAGACACGATTAAATATATACTCTATTATACCGATATTTAAAATCTAAAAATAATAAAAATTAATCATTATTTGTGTTTTATTCTGATTTAGAAATACTACAAACTTGCTGATGGTACAGATATAGATGTTTGTAATAACGACACGACAGTTGTTTCGGATTTTGGAAGCCATACATTAGTTTTACTACAGGGTGACAACAATTGCTCATTTTCTAAGTACATCAGTTATGCACAGGTAAAATCACTTTAATGGTTGTATACTTCAATTTAACTTTATTTAATATACACTGACTAACTAAATATAATTTTGTTTGTAAAGGATTCTCATGCCATAGGATTTTTCTCAAATGTGACTCTACCAAAGCAATTAAATGACAGTGATGGGCTGGAAATATTTGGGGCAATTGGGAACATAACCTTGGGCGAACTTAAGGTTACAAAAGTTAATTCAGTTGTCAGTATTTGCAAAACATAAGTACTCTCTGTGTTTTATAACAAGTTTATTTATTTGCTGCAGAAATTCGTAAATTGGCGAAGTGATGCACTCCTTCAAGTCTTTACTTTTGATTGGGATGAATCATTCTGGAGCTACAGCGTTGTCTTTTTATGGTTGACGGCTTGTCTCTGTGTTGCTGTGGGATCTCTAACTGGACCATATCAAGATTTGCAAAGGTTTTTAAATTTTACATATTATGAAAAATTAAGGACGAGTACCGTTTAATAAAAACACACATGGCTTTTGATTCTTATTGAGGGAACTTGATATATGCATTTTTAAAAATTACTTACTTGTTTACTGTTTTAGCACGAGCAGCCGACAACAAATATTGGATGGTACTGGGAGCACAACATCGGAACCAAAAAATGTTCAAATCAATTTTACAGTAACTTTGGTAATGATCTTGGTTGTTTTCATCTCGGCAACATTACTCCTTTTATACTTCTTCTATCAATATCTCGGTAAGGATTTCTAAGAATCAAAATTTATGTTCTTGTCAGATTAAGTTTGTGTTTAATCTTTCTGTTTTATTTAATTCAATTACCTACGTACAATTTTTATATAATACTATGCTAAGGTTCAAAGTGTAATTAATATGTATTATGGTGTTTTAAACCTTTCAGTGTACTTCTTCATGGCAATTTTCTGTTTTGCTTCTGGAAGAGCAATGTATGAGATTTTGAATCAGATTGCTCATGTAACCAAACTGGATAGCGTTTTACCGAGGTATGAATGAATGCTTATGTTTGTTATTATGTTATTAGCAGAATCAAGAGAAAAATGTACAAATCAATGAAAATAATTTTTACTGTTAAGGATTCGAGGATGCAGCTTGGAAAAAGCCATGTTTGCAGTTATTTCCATTGCGGTTCCGATAATCTGGTTCATATTTCGGCACAATGAACACATTTGGATTCTACAAGATCTGTTGGGCATCTGCTTCTGGTACTTTAAAATAATAATTGGAACATTCTTATGTAACGATAAGGATAAGAGTACTTTATTTACGTGAAATTATTTTTTACAGTGTTCATCTGATTCAAACATTGAGGATTCCAAACCTTCAAATGTGCGCTGTGTTGTTGTCTCTGCTCTTTATCTATGACATATTCTTCGTCTTTATCACACCATACATAACACCCGTAAGCTAACTATGAGTAATGAACATGCAACAACTTTTCTCTTTTGAATGGTAATCATTTTAAAATACTGCATGGTTTTGTGTAGAACGGCAAGAGCGTGATGGTTGAGGTTGCGACTGGCGGAAATACAGGAGAAACTCTTCCCTTATTGATCATGTTTCCCAGGGCATCTCTTCCAACTGCTTGCATGACACAGTTATCATACTCATTATTGGGATTCGGAGACATAATCGTACCAGGATTTCTTGTCTGCTTCGCCCACTCTTTTGATCTAATTCGTGGGGACAAATTGAAGCCGTACTTCACTGTTACAATGATCGGTTAGCAAAAACCCTTTTTGTATTCTTTACTGTACATGCTGGAAAGAAATGAAAATTTCTCAAAGTAAAACCAACCAATATTTTTGTATTTAGGATATGCAATTGGATTGGCCATGGCATTCGTTGCTCTCTTCTTAAGTCAAACTGGACAACCTGCACTTTTATACATTGTACCTTGTACGTTATCTGCAATCTCAATCACTGGCATCTTTCGAAGACAATTCATGGATTTGTGGCGAGGCGCCATCACCATAACTGAAGTGGAACCATGAGATTATGCCGATGATTGTTATTGGTCACTGATATGCTACTTCAATGTGGCCAACATGCACTTGTCGTCGATTCATTTCTACAACAGCTACGTTCATTGTTACTGTCATTGTCTGTTCTTTGGAACAGGTGAGCCCATTTTCAGGTACCGGTGGAAATTCAATGAGTTTTATTTAAATTTTATTCTAATCATGATCATAATTATTACCCACTTTGGCTTATAATCATGACAATGACAGGGATGATTTGTGGAAAGAAACAATCAATCAATGTATCTCTTTAGTATTACTATATATTAATGTAAACACTGATGATGTTAAATATATTACCTGACTGCATGACTTACATTTAGTAGATAAGCGTAATAATCTAGTTTTGAAATATATATTGTATCAAAGGATGATGCTAACATGATATGGGGAATGATTTTTGAAAGAAAAAAGGGTCGGAGCCGGAAGTGAGGTGAGGTGTGCTAAAATGGGAAATGTATCCCATAGAAATGAATTGTCTTTGGTAATTGAATAAACATTATTAAATAATGCACTAGGAAATATAAAATGTCGTGTCACATATACATATATTTATAGGAAAGGTTATGTACAGGTCGTATTACTGTGTGTAATTGCAGATAATGAAAGACGTGCTAAGAAAAAATGGAGGAATCGAGTTTAAAGTTGTATAGCTTGAGCAATGATGGAATTATCCTTTTTTAAATGTTTATATGATAGTCCTATATTCGATTATAGTACGTTTTAAATATTCGATATTATTATACATTGTATTATATAGTGAGTATAATCACAATATGAATCAATATATGAATTATTATTATTCTAATTATAATATTATTCCATAAACACCAACAACCTGCCGAGTTATAGTACTTCATAATGATATATAAATGTGATGTGATCAATTATAATTCGTAGAAACGCTTAAAATCATTAAAAATGCTCTATTTGGTCTCCTTTTACAATGTCTTCTGGTTATGTATCATGTATTGCATTTGAACTTTTAAATATATCGTTTGTATAGTTAAGAATTTTCTCTAAACGTTTTAAACCATTTTGTATGCAAGGGTTTAAAGAGTTATTATCATGTATACTTAATCATTGCTCGTATTGAAAGTATATGTACTAATATTTACGGAATATTGTCATTTAAAATGCGGTTGTAATTCTGTAGAGTAGTTCTGTCTAATCAAAAAGTATCTGGAGGTAAACGTTAATTAGTAGCCAAGGTAATTGCAGCTAGCTCAATTACTAATAGTGAGTATAATATATAATTATTAAATATATCTCAATTTTACTGATTTTATTTTTGTTTTTTGAATGTTTCGTTTCATGTAGAAGTAAATGCTTAAAAGTTAATTAAAATCATATTTAATTTTTAAAAATGTATTTATTTATGTAATTCATTACATAACATTACAAATTCGGTTGAATCACAATTCCATTTGGAAATTCAGAATGGTTTGGAAATCAACAAAGGATGGGAAAAGTGTGGATTTCATTTGGTCATAAATTTTACGGGGAAAGTTGCGAAAAAAGTTTGGGAATGACGGAGGGAACATCTTTTCATTTCTTACAAAGGCTGAACATCTTTCTGCTGCGGCTCACACACGAGATTTTCCTTTGTGTTCAATTGACATTCCATTTTGCACTTTCCTGAGCGGATTTAAGCTTTAATTAAATAATTACCACTTAATTGTCCAACTTAATTGAACAAACGGTAAGTTCTAAGGTGATTTTAATTGCAATCAAAATAAAAAGTTAGTTAAAGATAAGATAGTCCATGAGCAGTTGTGGATTATCGAATCCTTTATTGAAGCAGATAAGACAACAACTTGTCCTGCAGATAACCTGAAGGTGTTAAGTTTTAAATCAACATCTTTGATTTGGGTTCCCATTTTAGATAAAATGGCAGGAGTACCAATTTGGAGTTCTAATCAAACATGGGAGAGTTTGGAGGCACTGCTACAGGATTCGAAACGTCATGGGGATAAATTGTTTGACCAACTTGATTTTGATAAGTTTATTGAGAATCCACGTGAAGTAATTGATGATATTTATAGTAAGTTTTTAATAATTTATAATGGGATTGTCAGTTTTTTGACCTGTGAAATAATTTACTTATTATTATTCATGTGCTTAGTTAATTTTGTGTAAAAATGATTTAACAGGAAAGGAACGAGAACTAAATCCTGAGGAGTGGGGAAAGAATATGTTGAATGCTTTGCATATGAAAGTGATGGGACGAAAATGTTCACGTGAAGCTCCAGACAATAAAGTAAGATTTCGGATTTCTGTGATAATTTCTTTAAATTATACAAATTAAATTAAGCTAATACTTGTTCGCTTTTTTAGATTTCTTCGTTAAATCATCCAAACTTCGAAATGTTCAAGAATGGTCAAGTGGTCTCCTTTCGATGTATGATACAAAATCGAATTGGATCTGAGATTACTAATAATTACGTTACCGTTGAAAATCCTATAACAAAGGAACAGTCGGTGAAGTCTACGTTGCTTCAGGATATTATTAAGGATGTTGTAAGTTTGAACACTTTTATAGTATAGTATCCAAGTAATTATTGTTAAAATTATTAACTTGCGTGATAAGCCATAACAATAAATAATCATGGTTAGGTTGCTATTGCAAATGAAGAGTATGTGGAGAGGGAGGTGTTCCTTGCGATAACTCCACCCGGTGAAAATGCAAAGGCTTTCAGTTACTCTTGGATGCAGGAAACGGAGTACTTGGCTCCTGAAAACAAAAGGGCTAAAGTTGAAGACTCTGACAAGGAATGGGTACGCCTACCTGACTTCAAAAGTGATGTTCCGTTTTTGTTTAAACACAGCACAGATACAAAACCCGTGGCGTGTTTTCTTAAGGTAATATCTAATTGACACATCTCAGTCTTTTATTAATTCGTTAATTATGAAGTAAACTTTTAAAAATATTGACATTGTTAATGTGATTTAGCTCCCACGGGATTGTCACATTGAGGAGGTCAAACCTAATGATGTTGTCGAAGTCGTTGGCTTAATATATGGAGGTGATACTGCGACTCCTGATGAAGAAGATGCAGCACTGTTTGAGGTACTGCGCAAATCTAACTAAATTGACTTATTGTTTTTAAAATATAGTCTGCCGTTATACTTGTTTGGCTAGATTAACAGTTCGTACAATATTTAAAGAATAACTAATCTTTTGGTATATTTTTGAATAGGACATACCATCTGAGTATTTCAAACTACCTACAATGCACGTTTTCTCATGCGTCAAGTTGCTGGATGGTCATCCAAAACTGCCACTTATTGAAGGAAAGCTGTTTCCGTTGTTTAAGACTGATGATATGAACATGACCTACTGTGCAAAAACGCTCAAAGATGTGTTAACAGGATGCTTTGGAGGTGACTCGTTTGCTGCATCTTATGCAATGGTTACTATTGTATCTCGTGTGTAAGTTTGCAATAAGTGTAATGACAACAACTATTCGTTTTTAAATTATAATAAATTATTGTGGTCGATTGATTGAACAGATTGGTACATCGTCCATCATCAGTTGATGGCCTCCTTGGAAACTTTACAGTTAATATTCATGGGTTTGCTGAAGATTCACAGTTTCCCGAATTATTTTCAAAAGTGATGAAAAGATTGTTTCCCCGTACTATAACGTTGGATTTCATTGTTGAGAAAATGAATGCAACCCGATGGACTCCAAGGTATGTGCCATTTCGATAATATTAATAAAATATCTTTAGGAAATTAGGGAAATTACAATATTAAACTTTTAAAAATATCAAAATGTTGTACAGAGAACTAAAGACGACTCAACTCGACCCAGGTTTATTACAAATTCCTCATGGCACATTTGTGTTGATTGACGAAACTAAACTCGTAAATGGAAAATTCAATGAAATGGGTATGACATTATTATTTTAATTAATAACCAAAAATGTAAAAAATCTTGATTCTCAATATCTCTTTTTGGCTGTTCCCTTGTAGGCTAGCGATATTTCAGATATTTCACTCTATAAATTTAATAAATATATCTTTCAATATTTACTTGCAGGAATTGAGAATTTGCGTACTATGAATACACTTATTGAAGGGCAAACTGTAGTCTACGACTATACTCACCAATATCCTGAGCTAGCTACACATGTCCCAATAGTTATTCTGTCAACTTCTCCTAGCTTACTTCAGGTAAAAATAATTTTAAAGTTAGAATGTGTTGTACAAAAGAAGATGAAATGATTTGATTGATTATGAATGAATAAAATAAAATTTGAATTTTAACGCAGGGTGAAAACATTCGAATCAAAGTTCAACCTGAGCTAGAATTTCAAGAGTGTGCAGCTAATGTTTGGTCGTGGATGAGTAAGCACGGTGAAGATCTACGTGATTATCTCTGCGTCTTACGGAGCGTGGATTTGTCTCAGCACAGCGTGTTCTCAACAGATGAGGTAGAGAGAATTAAATAATTAAAAAATAATTAATGAAGAAACCAATTTCACCTATTGTAATTTAATCGTATATACGATATATGTACTTTATTTGTAGATGCGCAAACAATTTCAAAAATTTTATGAAATACGGAATCAATCTGAAGAGTACAAGCGAAAACCAAAAATGACACCACAGGAGTTTTCGTCATTTATAACTGCTTCTAGGTAAAACAATAGTCAATAAATTATTGCATATAAGATATTCATTTCCCTTTTTGTTTATTACTCTGAACTACTTTACATTTTTATTAGACTGTGGTGCCTTTTGCATGGAGAGAAGTCAATAACAACACAGGGATTCGAGTATGTGAAGAAATTGGAAAAGTACAAGTCTTCCCCTGCCGTAGACCGACCAATAGAATAAACTTTTTTATATAAACCGTAAAAGTTTTATTACAACAGAACTGTAACTGAAATTGTATACCTGAAATCTCTACTTTGTTTAGTATTATGTATAATTTTAAACTAAATTTTAGACACGATTTTATACTACTACCGCTATTTTTAAACTTTATATGTACGTACACAATAATGTTCAGTACTTGCTGAATAAATTATCTTTTTAAATTAATGTGATTTTTAACGAATGGTGTCCCTCTCCTTTTTGTCAACTTAATGACTTTCTGTACTGAAATAAAGTGGCTTAGCTTTTAAGCTAGCTCATCCTTGTAGGCAGTTTGTAACATTTTCCATAAATTAAGTAGCATGTCTTGAGGGCTCCCGTTCTTTCTCTCTAATTTCTCTTACTCTTTTATACACACAAAGCTAATTTATTGAAAGAGTCGTTGGGAAAAAAGGCAGCTAAGCACAAAATGCATATGTATCATTGTCAATTATATTTGATTGTTAGAAATCCCCGAACAGGAAGTCAAGCCCGAGGGCATTTGAAAAAGTCAGGTTGTGTAATTGTATCGTTGGGAAACACGCACAAAGGAGGATAGATATGCATATATTAAATATATGGAATGGGAAGAGAAGGAAAACGGAAGAAGAAAAGTGGGAAGAAAGAACTATTACTCGCTTACTCACTAATAAATTGGTAGCTTATAGCATTGTAATGCTATTAGAGGTCTATTAGGGCATTAGAGTGTGCAAAACTTCTCCGCTACCGTTTTATGCTATTTTAAGATAATATGCTATCCGCTTTCTTCCCTTTTCTGTCTATTTCGCTCTGTCTCTAATACACATCATCCCAAGAGGGTTAATTTACATGCTGACGTAAATTTATTCCAACACACTGAGCTGCTACTGCAGTAGCTGCTGAACACAGTACAAAAGAAGAAGACGTCGCGTCGGGATAATTTATTTACAATCAGAGAAATAAATTTATTATTGGATTGGACCAATGGTAGTGGTGGGTAAATTTCTCTACTGAGAGTCAACTTTTTTACCTTTTATTTCACTCGTGTTGTAGAGAAAGCAATTTGTATTCAAGTTGAAGAAGAGAAAGCAGAACAGAAATAAAAAACGGTTTATGCAAAACAAGTCTCGCTGCTGGCTAGGGAGTTTGCATCAGGATCGCCGTTATAAAGGAGATTCTCTGGATTTTGGGAACTTTTCATCTTCATCTTCTTCGTCATCCCATTTCCCATTAGGTCTTCGTGAGAGAAGAGCTCACCCAACTCTCTAATTTGACCCCAGCTTTCAGAGTCACTTTGCAAAAAAAATGTATTATATAATTTATAATAATGTGGGTTGTAACTTGTTCCAGTCTGGTGCTGGTGCCGGTGCTGTGTGAGATATTAAATAGATTTTATCTCTTCACCTGCACAGGAAATGGGTAACGTTACTTGATAACTAGATATCTCCATCTATCCCCCTCTCGTCTTCCCCACTGTGTAATATAGTCATGTAATTTGGGCTGGAAACTAGCTCTCTGGCTTTTCTACCTGTCTTTTTTAACAAAGTCGTGGGAGAAAAAGAGGGAAAAGGGAATCTGTTGGCAGATTTGTTTTTTTGTTCATTTAATGAGCCCAACAGTGATATGTGTGATGGTGATGGGAGTTTAGTTTTATACGTCCGCCTACTTCTTCTCCTTTAAGCTAGTTACACAACCACCACAAAACTCGTATAAAATGTAAGAAAGGGAGGAAAATGAGAAAATAGCTATTCCCTACATTTAATAGGAAGATAGTCATACCATTTTTTATAACTTTTTTATGTGTAATGTGGTCAAATCATAGAATAAGAACACAAGTTTCCCTAAGCATAATATTCCTAATTTCCAAAAAAAACCCACTTTCATCAACAAACTCGAAAAAAAGATGTTCTTGAAAAAGAAGGAGCCCTCTAAAGCCTTTTTCACCATAACGCTCCAAATCAACTGGGAAACAACGTTTGTTAGGAAAGAAAATTGGGAAAAGTGTATTTTGGAAGGAGTTTAGCAAAATATTACAGTTTATAATGTAGGTTTTTTTAGAAATATAAGTATGGGGCTAGTTAGAGTAAAAATAGGAGGAGAATAAGGAACTTTGCGAGGAACAACACCAGAGAATGAATGATAGCTTGCTGCACTGCTTTTACTCTTTGTACTCTGCAACTCTTTTGGGACAGGAAAAAGGAGAGGGAGAGAAAGAATGAAAAGGGAACTCTTTGGTATATCCAGCCACCATCTTTACCAACCGTTGTTATAGTTTTGCTCTTAATTCAAAACTCCAACTCTTTTCACTCTCTCTCCTCTTGCCAGTTAAATTCTGTAGAGACACTTCATTGCACTATTTCTTGATTAGTAACTAATCTCCTTTCTTTTTCATCCAGACAGCTAAACTTTCAACAAAGTAGATTAAGGAGAGTCTTTAAACCTTTCTTCTTCTTCTCCTTCCGTTTTCCAATGCTTCCCTTAAGGGCAATATACTCGCTCTCGTAATAGTAGCTTCAAATTAGTTTCCTTCACCGAAAAAAAAACTAGTCTTGGAATCTAAAAATTTTGTAAAAGAACAAATAGCATACGTGGATGAGAGAAAGCAGAAGGAAAGTGAAAACATTTTCTCCGTTTTGTGCATTTGTTGCTCCCAGTCCATTTTATTCTCTGAGAGCGGAGAAATAGCGTATGGGAAAATAGAGAGACTTGTAAAAGTAGAGCTCCAGGATAGAGAAATCAAGCAGCATTGTCTCTCTATCTCATTGCAAAAACGAAATTTGTACAAGCTCCAAAAACTCCAAAAGACTGTTCCTTCACTCACTCCCTTATCGCGCTATTATCTTCAGTTTCCGTCCTCGTTCCTTCCTTTTTCGTCCAGATGAGTTTGCCAGTTGGGAGGTTGGGGAATTTTCAGAGGGAAAGTGAAATGAAGCTTTCTTATATTCAATCCTGTGAATGAAGGACTTTAAAAAACTCTCCTTTCCTCCGGAAATATAAGTGGTGGTGGTAACTACTTTATCTCTTCACTTCTGAAATTTCATGGTTTTGCTCTCTAATTTGGGTTTGTGATTAGTAATGTGGAGACCGAAGAGAGAGAAGACCGGCCTAAGGACATTCCTGGTTGGAAGAGGAGGTTACACGCATAACGACGACGACGAGGTAAAATACTAAAGATATGGTGGTGGTGAGGTGTCGGTTTGTCGGCTTATGGCATTTTGGTTTATAACCTCTTCAATTTTCAAACCTTTCTCTACATACTTAAACCATAATGAAATTATTAAAATTTTCATCGTGTTATCCTCATCAAACATCTTTTTGTGAATCCTTTAAAACTAACATCGCCACTTTTCCGATTCTCTGCTTCCTCATGTCCCATGTGATGTGAGCGATGATGATTATGATGATTTTGCAATGAGAGAAAAACCGTTCACTCCCAATTTGTTTTTTCCTCTAATGATGAGATGAAATTAGCACTTTACTTTTCTTTCCTTATATGCATATGCAATTTACGACGAAACGGGTTTGATGACAGGAAACTTTGGGAAATGAAGGAAAGGCTTCAACTTTTCTTGTTTTAGATATTTTGGGATTAAAAGAGAAAGTAAGGGAGAAAGTGAGAGGGAAAGTCGACAGTGATTTGATTAAACCTTTGCAAAATTTGGGTAAACCGTGCTAATATTAGTTTCTTCCCACAATTGGGAATCTGAATTAGCTTGAAAATAGGGGAAAAGACGAAGATTATAATACAAAAAGGAGGCAGAGAATGATTGTAACCTCCACAATGATTGTCATCCCCCACTCCACACACCTTTCCAATTTACATACAATTTTGAAATGCTAATTTAATAATTTTTCATGTTAAAATAAAATGAGATTGAGAAATGTAAGAGGTAATGGAATGAAGAAAGTAGATGCACAACCTTGATTTAAGTTTATAGGAGCATTCTTCTTCATTTCTCTGAATCCATTCCAACTATCGTACATTCAATTTAATGAAAAGAAAATTCAGCAGAGATTTCACTTTCTTTAGAAGTCCATCTGGCGCAGTAGTAAAGTAAATGTTATGTAACATTAGGAAAAAATATAAACATTTTTTATAAAACCATAACAAGCACCACAATAGTTGACTTTTTTCTTCCCTTCTGTATTTAAAAAGACAGCTGGTGCTTGTTTCAAAGAAATGTACAGGGCACAGATGCTTCACCTCCAAAAAGAATTTTACGTTTTCACCTTATACAAAAAATGTATCTTTTTTTCCTTTCATTTAAACTTTTTTTCGTATGGTTTTAGGCTTTCATTTGTTCCCTTCCAGGAATTTCACAACTGCGCCCCCAAACCGTAAAAAATCTTCTATATCGTTCTCTATCACCTTTGTAGGTACATTATAGTCAATGAGAAAACGAGATGAAGCTTGAAAAGAAACGGAAATCTAAAAAAGTTAATGTTCCTCTATGCCTCTCTAGTATATATTAATGAGCACAATTGAATTGCGAAAAGGCTAGTTTTTTGGATTTAACAGGCAATAAATTCAAAGATCATACATTAGTAAAAATGTGTCCTGTGTCATGTCTGTAAACAAAGTCGTTAATAGTGAACGAGTTTTGAGAGATTGGCTCTCTCCCTGGAAAGGTCCCTAGTTTTCAGAGGAAAGGAGAAAGGAAGTGAGTTATAAATACGTTTCCAGTCATTACCAAGAAATAGGCTTGAGCTTACTTTTCCGTTTTATTATGCTGTTTTTATTTTCCCCCTTCTATTTAATCACTTTTCGTTTCCTTAAAGTCCTGTAGTAATGAGTATTGTAGACACTTTGGAAAGTTACAGCCACCCACGTTTCCTATGATGAATAGAATGAGCAGTTAATTTGAGTATTTGATGTAATAGTTTTGTAAAATACAGTAGAATTATTGATTTATAAGCACCGACTTTAAATAGCTTATGCAAACTACGAAATATTTATGAGAATAATAAAACTACAAAAAAAAACTTTTGACCTTGAAATGTATAAAGAAAGGAGAATTGTTTTTAATTTTTTCCAATCGGCTTTAAACTTTTATTTGCGTAGTAGGAGCATGTGATATGACAATTGAGTGGATTTCCCAGTCTTGATACGTTTTTTGAAAGGTGAAACGCTTAATTAAACGGATTGTTCAATTTGAAAAGTTTGAGAAACGAAAAGGTGTAGAGAAACAGGGAAGAATGTAAATGGTAAAGAAGCCGTTGAAGCAATAGCTTTCAATAGTATTATCAAGGTATATTTAATAAGATTAAGATGAGTATTATCACATTTTAATAAAAGAGTCAGTTAGGTGATATAAAAACTAATTACTAATCTTATCGATTTGACTAGCAATAATAGAGTTTTATATCAGTTTATAAGCACAGTTTACATTCTTATATGATGAGAAAGGATTATATGAAGAAATCTTGAATGAGCACAAATGTGGGTAAGGAGTAGCAGGAATAACCTTCTAGAACTGTCAAAGTAAAAGATGAAAAAGGTTGTTAATTGCTTGGTAATGTCCAAAAATTCTTTTTACACTTGAGTAATTGAAATTATTTAATAATTTGAAGCATTTGTCATGATATGAAGAGTAATCCATAACAAAAGAATAAATTGCTGGCTGTGCATAGTATACGTACTCATTTAAACCTATTTTAGAACAATGCTTGCCATTAAGCTTGTAGTTTGACTTGTCTAAAGGCCCATCTATGAAAGAAATGGATTCAGAGAGAAAGGGAGAAAGATAGGTGTGATATTCCAGTGACACTTTCAATTTTCAAGATGTCAAGTGATGTCACTTCCAATACGTGAAGCTTTTGCTACGTGGCGTGAGAGTTCAGACAAATTCATGTCAAAACCTTTTCGCAGTCATAGCGCCATGCACCGTCATAACCACTACCATTTGCCATCACCGTCACCATCTCTGTGATTATTATTCGTTATCCCTTTTTAGAATAATAGTCATATTGTGGATGGGTCTAAAGCATTCATCTTCTTTTTTCTGTCTGCAAAAAATTCTTGGAAATACGGCTTTTTTCATTTTTGAATGATGGATCGAGAAATGAATGAACCAAAGCTAGAGAGTCATTGTCACCAACCCCGTCTCCACTCTTCTTCCCTGTCGACCCAACTTATGCTCATATTCAAGTTCATCCATGGATGGAGACGGGAAGAATGTAACGAGAGACAAAGCCAACCAACTCTACCTATCTCGTTTTCTTTTCATCAACCGTGTCATCATCACTTTCACCATCGTCATCAAAACTGTATCAAATATTGTCAAGAAGTAAGACATCCATTTGATTATTATTAAAGACGTCAACTCACTCACTGAAAGAAATGAATGCATACTTTTCCCTTACTTCCTTTCCTTTCACATATTCTTCCTTCCGCCTATGCACTTTCTTCTTTTGTTTCAAAGTTTCACAGAAAGAGTGTCCTCTCCTTGGAAAGTCCTTTCTTCATTTCTAAGGACAAGAATAAGTCAAAAAGGGCCATATTTTATTCTGTTTGTTTTATTAAAAAATCTTTACGTGAACTGGTAGAAAAAAAGAGAAACGCACGCATCCCACCACTTATCACATTCATGGGATTTCAATAAAGAATGAAAAATAATAGAAGATTCTGCAATAAAAAAGTGTAAAGGAACTACATTTTGCACAGCCTTTTACTTTTTCTCATGATGATCAAAATTTACATCAAGTTTGACAAGATGACAAAAAGCTTTTGTCGGTGGGAAAAAAGAAAAGTGCAGTGATAGTGGTGGTGATGGTGAAGAAAGAGAAGGGAAAGTAGAAGCTTTTTTTTCTATCAATTTCTTTTTTTCTTTGACTGTCTATGAAGAGAATATATGCCCCAGGTGGCTTTCAACATCGTTTCCTTTATCTTTTTTCTCTTCATTTGATTTTGTTTAATGTATGTGTAAAACCAAACAAAAAACTTGGTATATAAGTTCACGGGATCTAGAAAACTACAATCTCAAATCATGACTTTTAAGACTTTCCTTTCCAGTCTGACTTACTTACCTCGCTCACTACTCCTTTTCTCTTAATTACAAATGATTGCTTTATATAATATTTACGAAAAAAACGTCGAATAAAGTTTGTTTTTTTCTGCTGATGCGAATATAAGCGGGTTATAAAAAGTTGGAAGTCTATCCTTCTTCATCTCTTGAGCACACATTTCTTTTATATTTCCCCTACTTTATTACACTTTCTTGCATTTGATTGACTTTGTTCTTGCTGTGTGTTGTCGGTGAATGATTACATCGATATAATACGACCATATACAAAAGTAAATACGTTGATGACGATCTTCTTATTTCTATCCAGCTGCGGCTTCTCTTTTTTATCACAAAGCAATCCATTTTATATTTGACTAGTATCTTGATAAATGTTTATTGTACTTCAATCACGGTTAATTTAGTTGTCTATTAGCACGCTACTTAACTACTGCTTCAAAGGGATCTGTACAAAATGCCGCTGCGCTGGTCCTGTTGTCCCAGATGATAGCAAATCTTCCTTTTCTCTTCCAGTCCAAACAAATTAACGGTTGTGAAAGGGTTGACAAATCTTGTTTGTATTTCTTCAAAAGGTCAGCAGCGATTCTTTTTTAAATAGTTGATAAGAAAGAACGTGGGTAAAAGCAAGATGGACTAAGTTGATATGCAAGAACAGCAACCCACCATCATTTAATTAAATTGAAGCTGATGGGACAGTGAAGCAAAGCGGGGCCGATAAATAAAATTAAAAATAAAGACGTTCTGACATGCCGTGCATGACATCAATAAGTATTCCTTATCGTGATCATTAGTAAATTGGTGGTGGAGGTGGGACGGTGTAGCTACTGTTATTATAACCTTCTCCCTGCCTCATGTCATTATTTATTAGACTAATTATAACTGTGTAATTAGCTGGCAAGGCTAAATACTAGCATGCAAAGTTAAGATACGAGGACGAAGGGAAAGTTTGCAAAAGATTACAATCTTCCATCAAACTCTCTTCCACCACCAAAGACAAAACGGGGACTTGTTCAGGAATAATACAAAAGATTTTTCTTTCATTTCTAACTCTCTAAGATCACTGCGATTGACGAGAGAAAAAAACTGAGCTTTCTTTATTTTTGCAATATAAAAAAGACCAAAGAGAAAGTTGTTTTCTCTTCGTGTTTTTTTCTGTTTTTATGGTTATTCTTACTACACATTTGTATTATCTTTTCCTTTACAACTGGATGGATCCCACACACACAAAAAGTTGCCTTTTGCTTTTTTGACTTTTTGTTGTATCACTTTCTCTCAATCCCTTTGAGAAGGCTTTATAGTTCTTTCAACTGGATTTTCTCTCTTTCTACAATTAATTTTAAAGAAAATTCAACTTTCACGGTCATCCCTTTTTTCCTGTAAATATCCTTTTTTTACAATTCTTCGAATAGTTTTCGAGTTTAAAAAAGTATTGTTGAATAAAATTTGATTGGGATGGAAGATATATGAGGGGAATGAAAAGAGAAGGAGGAGAGAAAGTAGAACAGGGATTCTTTACAATGGTTCATCTTTCCCCGTTCCCAGCCACAGCAACATTGCTTTTCCTGGGGAGACTTTAACTTTGTTGCAGATTCAGGTTCAAATGATGATGTTGATGATGATTTGAATTGTGCTGATACTTACTTTACGTTTTACGACTTTCACTTTCTTTTCAGCATTCCTTTAAATGTCAATTTTCTTCGATTGTTCTTTTCTGTTATATCTATACTTTTTTAGCTGCATTGCTATTATTCCACAACTTTTTTTCATTATTTCATTTTTCTCAGCCGTTTTATGAAAAGAGAAGCAGCCGTAACAAAAGCGTGAGTTTAAGCAGTAAAAGCAGGGCTTTAAGATTTTATGCATAAAAAGGGAAACCCGGGAAAAGAGGAAGTGAAAGAAGAAGCTTTCTAAATGTTTGAAAAGTAAAGAAAACGTAGAAAAAAAGTATTTTTTTAAATTCTTAAAAGAAGAAAATGAAAAAAAAATCATCTAATACATTTTTCTGAAGAAATGTTATGGGAAAAGCCAAGGAAATTAGAGAAGGGAAAAAACGGAATTTACAATTGTGTCGAAATAAACTGTTGAGCTGTGCGCCTGTGTACTTCTTATTGAGCTAGTGCCTTCAGCTTGATTTTGTAAGCATGAAAAAGGGCCACTATGATTACTACTATTTTTTACTACGCCAGCAGCCATCTTATTGCAGAAAAAGAAGAATTCAACATTGTTAGTTTTCTTTTCTATCGTAATAGATTTTTCAGAAAAGAACAGAAAAGAAAAAAGGGCCCAAAAAGATGTAGTTATGTCCTGAGTCCTCATGATCCTCCCTTTCCAAGTACAAACATAAGTTAAATAGGGAGAGGAGCGTGAGGCCTTTTTCCTCTGTGCTCAAATTATTGAGATTTTTGTTCTTTAAATAGTTAAAGAAAAGCCTTGAGTCGCATCTCTCTCCTTGTGCTGGAGCAGGAGAGGAGCAACCGGAACAGAAAAAAACTAGAAGCCAAAACAGATGAAGAAAAGGAATTGTAAAGTTAAAGATGTTGGTAGGTTTAAGAGTAGGGAACGAAGGATGGGAGAAAGAAAAGAAAGTTGTCTAAACAAGAATTCTTGTCGGTCGGATAGGGCCGCATAGGCTCGGTTGGTGGAAATGATGATGGGACTGTGTAAAAAAAGCCCGGGTAGTAGAAAATAGTAAATGCAATTCTCATATTTATGAGGATAGGAAACAAGGGATATACCCATAGTCAGTCGCAGGCGCCTGTTGGAGAACCATGTGCTTGATAGACACAGCAATTTCCAACGTTTTCTTCTTTTACCTTAGTCGATATGATTTTATACTTGCGATAGAGTGAGCAGCGTTGTATGTTTCAAGCGTAGACGAGGATTGAGGAGCAGGAAACAGAGGATAATATAGCAAGAGCAGCACACACTTTACACAAGGAACATTCCAAAAGGAAAAATAGGAATAACAGCATTGGAATATGAGCAAACGCTGCTCTTGCTTGTTGAAGTAGTTTTTTAACAAAGTTTTTTGAGATCTTCCTCGCCAACTTCCTTTCCTCTTTCCACTTGTGCTCTGACTGAGCTGCTGTGAGTTCTAAAAAAGAGCTGCCAAAAAGAGTTCGGTTTTGCACACTTTCTTATGAATATTGTGTGAAGAAAGGTTTTCGTATAAGAGAGCAGCTACCAACCTGAATCACAGATTACTCCGGTCCATCATTCCGACTACGACTCATTCTCGTCATGCTCCTCTTTGTTTTTTTCTCATTATAAACTTTGGAAACGTTTTCAAAGAGTTATTTGAGTGACAGCAGGACAACAATTCACTGAATTTGAATTCTGTCAAGTATAAGCAGCACCCGTTCTTTCAAACTTTGAAATCTTTCTGTTTCTGCTGCAATTGCTTGGCTTAACAGCTCTGTCTTGTTCTCCCCCAGATAATTCTAATGTGAATCAAAAACTAAAAAAAAGTGACAACAACAAGGTTTTTCTTGAATAAAGCTATTCACTGACTTGACATTCACAATCCTTTTGATTGTATCCGCACAGAGTTCTCCCGACGAGTTAATTTTCTTCTAGAAAATTTTAAAACTTTTAACAATTAACAAAAGCTACAATTTTAGGCTTTTGAATGTAGAAAATAGCAATAACGGCGGCACTTTGATGTTCTTTTTTCGGCCTTTTTGTGGGTTTTTCCAGGGCCACTTGTGAAACCGTTGTTTCTTTAATAGCGTAATAAACTCCTGTGCGAGGGCTGCTGTAGAAAGTGTATTAACAAAAGTGAAAGTGACTTTTTTGTAGACAGATTTTGACATATTCTTTTCACACCAAAACAGTGCAAAGAGAAAGCAGAGGAACAAAAGATTTCATCTATTATTTTGTAAGTTTGCTTATCTATTTCAGGTTTTTATTATTATTCCTAAGATAAAAGATTTTTTTGTATTATTCGAACTTGATTATCTCACTTGTTTCGTTATTAGTTTTTATTGTTATTTTCGAGAGGGCAAATATTGCAGAACACAGCCGTTGTCTGAAAGTTTTGGAGAGGCTGTGTTTGTGTGCCGACTGGAGGAGATTGTTGTTAATCTCACACATTTGTAATTTCATTCTTGCAATTTACAATGATAATTGTAATTTCCAAAGTTTTTACAAGCTTTATTAAAAGGAAACGGGTTTAATTTAACTGTTTGACCCACTCGTATTGTTTACCAGATGGCTTTAAAAAGTTTTCATAGTCGTACTATGCCCCAACTAGGTTTTTTATGCATTTTTTGACCAAGTTGATACTTTAAATACTATTATAAACAGATTTAGAGGGAAAAGTTGAAAAACTGGACAGAATCAAGGAATTTTAAGAGAAGTTTGAGTAGGGAAAAGTAGTGTTCTGAAAGTATCCCTTCCAATTTCCATCATTCTCAAACCCTCTCTCTATTGCCCTGTATAGCCCTTTCTTTTCTTTAGTGGCTCCCTTGATAGTTGCCAAAAGCCTTAGAAAGATGCTAATACTTGGGCACTATTTCCTGTGTGAAGGATGTTGCAAGGATTCTCGTCTGAAACTAAGTAAAGGAGATAGATAGCTATCTTTTTTCGTCTATCTATCTCTATTCCTTGTATTTATGTTGCCGGAGAGGAAGAAGTTTTCATTTTGGGCACAAAGGGGAATCTTAAAAGAGCATCTTTTACCAGATTATAACCAAAAATAGAAGGGAGGATAAAGATAGAGAGGATGTGACACAAGTAGCATTCCTTTCACTTGTTTTCCTCTATATCCTTCTATATCTTTGTCCATGATCGTCCTCATCGTTTCCACCGCACACGATGAACGCCACACATAAACATTTTCTTGTCTGGTGTGGCATTGGTGGCGGTGGATGAACGAGTAAAGTAAGTGGTCATGATGATAACAAGAAGGACACTGGGTTTGCATTTATGAGAAGAATCACCCTGTCGCTTTCTCTTTGCAGAAGAGGCTGAAAAAAGTATTATTAGAGAGCTTGTTGGGTACACAACAGAAATATTTTATTAGAGAGAGTCTCTTTCATTCTCTTGTAATCCAGTCTTGTCTCCTTTGCGATCCCGTCACCCCATCATTTTCTTCGAAATTCTGATGATTATGCCGCTCTTGTCCCTCCACTTGTTTCTCACTCGAGTTTTCCATCAATAAAAGTAGTTTGAAAGAGGAACGGTGCACTAGAGGCCAAAATCATATAAAATGAGCATGACGAGCCTTTTTTCACTTCCATACTTTGTAAAATATAGTATTTATAGCGGAGGATTATAGCTCAACTCAACTGATTGTGCGATATTCCCTGAGATGGAGGAAAATAAGAGTTGATGATGAAGATGAACAAGATTGGTTGTGGTATTTCTGCGGTAAAGCAAGAAAGATGAGGAAGTAGGGAAAAGAATAAACGGACAAATTCTTTTTACAAAATCACTCCTCTGTGAGCTCACAAACTGCTCCAAAGTTGAGCGTTTTGAAAAAGTTGCAAAAACTCTGGCTTTCTTCGTATTTTTCAAACTTATCACGAAAAAGCTGATGATTATGAAGAGGATGGTCATGTTGATGATGATGACTAAAGTAATTTGACAGTCTCAAGAGGGAAGCTGCACACGAGACAAAATACAAATATTTTTAGAAAATTGTGCACAAAATACAAATCCGCTTATCCTTTTCCATCTCACACTTGTTTTTTATCGCCGTATTAATACATACTTTTCTAAATTAAATTGAGTTTTTTCCTTAAGCAAAACAATCAAGTTGAAACAGTGGAAAAAGAGTTTTGTATATCAAATGTTGTTTTTCATGATCATAATCATAACAATAAAAGACTTTCCAGTCACATAATTTAATTTTGGAAATATCTTTGAGACTGTGAGGCATGTGACATTGCCAGAATCATCTTGTTCAGCTTGCCCCAATGTAAATAGTGCTACAATATGGCTTTAAGAATAGCTGTTGAATAAGCTTTTCTCATATCATAGCATCTTTATGCTTATTATAATGGATTTTGAGAGTTTTGCAGAGTTTACTGAAAATAAATAAACATTTTCAGTAAACAGAAAAAAAACTAATGTAAATAAGATTAGTTCTTTGATACTGCCATGCTTTTTCAAGAAATGTCACGATTTGTTTGTTAAAGCAAAATTTTCATTGTCGCGAGTTATCTCAGTTTATTTTTCGGGGTGTCTAGAGAAAAAGGATTGACCATACTGCGGCGCAATTCTTGGAAAAAATTGCTAAAAATAGTTTATCATGAGATATTTTTTACTTGGTTTCATAATGTATTCCTGTCCATTTCAAACAAAAAAGTTGAAAGCCACACCTTCCGCCACTGCTGCTGTCACCGGTGGTTTATTAACTATTGCAAAGCATGTAAAGAAATAGAACTGGATATAGAGTTTTTTTGCGAGAATGAATACTTGAGCCAAAATATTTCTGGGCAGACAGACACACATTAGGAGTAAACTATTGACAAATGAATTTACTACATCTGTTCTCTTTTACACCTGTTGGCATGCATCCTTTCTTTGGAATTGACTTCCCTTTGTAAAAAAATCCTTTGCCAAGTTGTATTTTCTTGACAAATCTTTATTGAGCTGTTCAAATTGAATCCACTTGAAAAAACGCTCCTTTGTAAGATTGACGTATGTTGGAACAATGGAAAATGGTTTTATGAGGAATTTATAATGAAAAAGAATCCAGTGTAATTGTGATTGCAGTGTTTGGTATTGAACATGAAAAAAGCCATGGAAATGTGCATGGCATGACCTAAAGAAACTATCATAAAGGAAGAAACAACCTCGTAATTACAAAAATCCATCAGTGAATAATAATATCTTTTAAATATTTTTTCTCTCTGCATGTCCCATGTCTCATATAATTAAGCAGAATGGAAAGTAATTTTTTCTAGCGGAAGCATACTATTATTATTTAGGAGCAATATTAGAAACAGTCATTTAATGCTCTAAAAATAAGTTAGCAGGTCAGGAGGAATATGAATAATCCAAACTGTAGTAAAAATACAAAAAGTAAGATACGAAACCTGTCATTAGGTAATATCATTTCTCTAATTACATTGTTCTCCAGTATTCTATGCATTTTCATTAAGCCAAAGCAATGAAATACTTTGTAACCATCCATGTTTAACTTATTGAGCAACAGCCTTTTACAACGTTTTTGCTAAAACCCTTGCACTTCCCCCCTTTTTCAACACAGCCAGGTTTTTTCTCGCATTTTTCCTTCTTGTTTCTCATTTAGATTATAAGATAGGGAAGCGTGGAGAATGATTAATAAAAATAATGTTTGCTTTGTAGTAATACCTTTCGTTGTATAAAAAACAGCAATTACAAAGCTTTGGATGATTATTACACTAAGGTTAAGTAGCGGTGGTGCTCCTCATGTAGCGACGCGGATGAATAATTCATTCATGAATAATAACATTTGATATAGAAATTTCTTAGAGAAAGCCAAATAGCATATGTCTCGCTTCCTTGTTTTTATTTGTTAGAAATCCAGACAAAAAAAGACAGCTACTTGGCTACTTTCTTTTTTCTTCAGGTAAAAGTACTATTGAATTTTTTGTTTCAATTGGACACTAAGAGTACTTCTTACTTTTGCATGTGTTTAAAAATGTGAAAAGTAGGTGAATTTTTTCAAGTTCAAGTATTTTTCAAGGTGACTTTTAAAAGACGTGTAAGATTTACCCCGAGTAATTTGCAATGATGAGTTTTTCTACCAAATTAGTTATTTTTTATTCCTTTCATGTATTTTTTTATCCTGCTGGTTCTCCTGCGGAGAAAATTTAAGAGAAAAAAGACATGACATGGAAGCAAACACATTATATGAGCGTCACAGGAATTGTAACAGCAGTGCGTCAGTTACTCATGCTTTATTTTTCCTAAACTCGCTTGTAAAAATTTAAAAACAAAGTCATGGAATCCTGATTAAATGTAAGATTATACAATGGTAATGATAAAAGTACAAAAAAGATGTACGATTTACTTCATAGGTGAATAGCGTAGTTTTTTAATCGTTAGGATGCTCCCACTTGTTAGTATAGAAACAAAAGCAAAAAGCCACAGAGAAAACATTCTGAAAGAAAAGCATGGGTGAACATACAACTCTCTTGATTCTACTTCAGTTCCCCTCCCGTTCCTTCTCTTCCTGCCAGGTATAAAAATTTACTAGTTTACCTGGGAGGAAGTGAAACAAAAACGAAGGAAACGAAAGGGAATGAAGAATAGAAGCTACAAAAAGGAAAAAAGTTGCAAAAAACTTTTGTTTATATCTTTTTACCAGAGAAAGACACAATTCTTCCTTTATTCACGGAATATATTCATGTGCTTTTTTACTAGCAAAATGTTGAATGCAAAAGTTCTAAATAATGTGATTACTCATGCGAAACAAAAATAAAAACGGGACAAGCAAAATCAAAAAGGTTGCTTAATACCTATTTTTTCTTGTGTTGCATGAATTAATCAAATATTAAAAGTATTTTTACTCTCCCCTTTTCAATATTGTAACCTATCACGGATAGTTATGTCGCTTCATGTCAGTTTTGTGTTGTAGCTGGAAATGGAAAGGTACAATAATTTTATATTTTTAAAAACAACTTTCATGTACGTGGTAAATGTATAAACTACCGCAATTTACCCACTTGTGTTGAAGCCTGACAAAAATTATATGACCCAGTGTGATGGTGTGGACTCCATTAACTCTCAATAAACTGAAAGTGTAGTGATATTATGTTTTGGTGATTCCTTTTTTTATTTTCTGATAAAAACAAAGAAAATGTGTTATGTTCTTTTTTCAAGAAATATAATAAAGAAAAAAACATAACAATATTGGGCTGTCCTCGCATTTTTTCTTTGCGTCAGCACACAAACACCATTAAATTAGTTTAAGTTGATTCGGGAAATGGTGTGAATGAGAAAAGAGAAAAGAAGCATGAGTAGAATTTCCCAGTAGGGTCAAAAGAGAATTGTCAAAAGAACAAAACATAGTTTTGGGAAAGTGTTTGATGATACCGCCGGTTTTCTTATTTTCATTCTCCCTCGACACTTTTCCTTGTCAATATAAAATCCTTATAAAACTCTCTCGATACTCAATTTCAAATATTTTTTGTTTCAGAATTACTTTCTCTGACGGAGCCATAATAGCTTGGAGATTGCAAAAAAGGAAACAAGGAGTTTTTCTCAACTATCATTCCTTTAACAAACATTTTTGCAAAGAAGACGGAGGACTAATTCTTTCAATTTGTTGCTGAAAAAAGTAGAAATTGACAAAAAAACAGAGACTTTTCACTTAATACAATATAAAAAAGAGGTAATTAATAAGTAGGCTACTCAAATACCTACTCGTTTAAAGAAGTGGAAAGTAGTTGAAAAGTTGAATAAAGAAAGTTGAAAAAAATAAAGAGGATGATGTTCTTTACTTGGAAGAGAATGCAACTATATCATATTTAAGAGAAACTTTTTCTCCAATCTTCAGAAAAAATATATTTCCTAATACCTAAAATACTATAGTGGCACTAGAAACTAAAGTTTTTTTGCTATTAAGCTCCTTTTCATGACGTTTCTTACTTTTTCTGTACACTGTTCCATTGTTTGTGACACTTTTCACCTTTCTTCATACAACTACTTCACTCTTATGTAAGTCAGTGCTACTTTACTAACTATTCGAGGGTAAAGAAAATACTCTCAAAGTAAAAGTTACATCAATTGCATCATACACAGAAATGTGACAAAGACAGAACTTTTGATTCTCCAAGCTAATAAGAAAGAATGGAGGGAAAACTGCATTAACAGTTTTTTCTTAGTGACTCAATTGAAAGATACACGCCTGTTTCCATCAAAAACTCTCTGTAATATATTGTTAGTTTTCAAACAATAGTTTGTTTCTTCATCATCTGTTCAAGTGAAATATCCACACTCGTCGTCGTATCTTTTGAAAAAAAGATACGATTACTATCATATTTTACAATTTAGAGGTTTTTTTCAATATACACCGCCGTAATAATAAACTCACACTATTGCGTACATTTTTCTGCATCTTTTCAGCTATCATCAATACGAACAAAAAGAGCGTTATTAAAAAACTTTCCGATATAGTGCAAAACTTGAGTGTTTGTCTTTACAATAAATACTCTGGTATGTATAGAGTAAAATATGGGATTGTTGTTAGCAAAGAATGTTTTGGAGTTGCGGCGTAGGCACTTCTGAAATGGGTACTTTGAGATCTGCAGAGGAAGAAGAGTTGTACAATATCTATAAGTTATTATCCCAAAATCATCACCATTCCCCGTCATCATTCTCTTCTTCATAAAAAAAGGCTGAGAGTTCACTTACTTACGATTCTACCGTCGTATCAGCATCTGGATCACCCACCCACCCAAAATAACTGCAAAAGTTGTGGTGGTGATTGTGTTATTAAACGAGTTTTCTTCAGACAACCTCGTCCTATCATCGTCATCGTTCAAATCAACTTGCGAAGTTGTCCGTCAACAGGGAAAAAAACTTCATATAAATGGAATGAGGAAGAAAATGTGACTTGATAGCTCTATAGTAACATCCTGAATGGAATGACAAAAAAGTGATAGCAACAAAGTATAAAAAATATTTTCGCAAGAATTTCCTTTCTCATCTCACTGGATATTCCCCTCTCGTCTACTGACTTTTGTGAAAAACTGAAAGTGTTGTTGATTGCGGTGCTTTCTCCCCTCTCAGACAAGAGTTTTGGAAAAAAACGTAATACATAAATAACTATTAAAGCTCTGAGTTTCTCTATGTCACCTCCAACTCTTCCCTACCACTCGCCATTTCTACAATTGCCTTTATTATTCCGAATATAGAGCACAGATAGAAAAAAAGTGTGAAAAGTAAATTATTTCAGGATTTTTTCTCTATCATTACTGTGAAAAGAAAGAGACTAGAGAGGAGCAGAGAGACCATTTCATGTCTGTTCGTCACACTCAGACAAACTCTTTCTTTTAGGAAAAATAAAAAAATATATTAAATGGAATGAAAAAAAGTTGCTGGTCTTGCTATTATTTTTCTTCATCCAACAGCATCAAATCACTGCTTTGTTCTCTCTTGTTCATCTTGTCAAGTATTAACAAGTTCGTTTTTAACTCGTCATCATCACCAACAACATCATCAAGTACTGGCTTAGAGCTGAAGACATTGTTGTATATAATATCTGTGTGATCTTGAATGTAAATTTATAAGTTTATAAGGAAAGTGAAAGAAAACAATCTCTTTTGTCTCTGCAATATCCCCATGCCATAAAGAAAATCCGCGCCTGATGGATGCGCTTGACGAAAGTCAGGACAAAAGAACAAGAAGTGAAAGAAGTAAATTTCTATATCTCTTCTCATCTCCGCTTTCTCCAACTTTTTTTCTTGAGGGGAAGGAAAACATAACCTTCAGCAAAAAAAACTTTTTTGCTTACAAACAACAAAATGGCTGAGTAATTATAACCATGTATAAAATGTAAGGTTTTGATTTGATTCTAGAAAAAAAACAGATATATTTCAGATAAGCCCAATTATAATACTGTGTAATAACTAGCTGGTATATTCCCATAAAAAAGTTTTGTGAAGAAGGATTCTTCTTTTGTTATCCTTGTTTTCTAACAAAGGTCCTTCAATTTTGTTAACTGTGAGAACTTTATATTTATTGTATGTACGTAAAAGGATTATATAATTCATCGAATCAAAAAGATGTTTAAAATTCATGTTCAAAGTGTCCGAATTCCTTTGTAGAGGAATCTTTAATGCAACATCTGAAACATCAACGAAAATACTTGCCATTTTAAGGTCAAAATATCTACGTTTTGTGGCTAGGCTAAAGTTTGTTTAATGCTATATAAGAAAAAAATTATAGGGACAGGGGCTAAGTGAATCTTTTAGGAGGATCGTTTTGGTTGTAAAAAAGCTATTGTATGTAGCCAGGTTGTATAGAAAACTCTATTTTGAACTAGTGTGCGGTGGTGAAAGAGAAAGATTAGAGTAGTTAAAATACTGCCGTTACGACTACTTTCTCTCCTTCGCTCTTGCCCTCTTTTCTTTCTCCAGTTTCACCACAATCATTTAAAGGAAACGTTTTTGGATTAATGGAAGAAAAAAACATTCTTTGATACTCTTTCATTTTTAGAAAGTATTACTTGAGTTCTCAAGCCATAACATATCTTGTGTGTGGTGAAGGATTTTAACAAATACATTTGAAAAGGGAGGATAAGAGTAGTTTAAATGCAAAGTTGGAACATTTTTTTGTGTAAATGTGTCTGAAAAGAGTGAATAAAGTCAAAAACAACCACAGCGCAGCAGCAACGGGAACAACGTTGTTTTGCTGTAAATAAAATAAAAAAGATGGAGGGTGATGGAACAGATTTGAACGGTTTAGACTCAAATGATATGACAATGCTTCAGCTGGGAACGGACAATTCCACGTTGGATGATTACGAGTACTTGGGAAATGGGACCAACAACACAGTGGTCATTCACGCCCTGGGCTACTCCACCCTCCACATTGTCATTTCCTCCATAGTGCTCACATTCATGATGATCGTTGTCGTCATTGGGAACATGCTCGTCATTATCGCCATCGCTACGGAGAAATCTTTAAAGAATTTGCAAAACTGGTTTATTGCTTCATTAGCCGTGGCAGACTTTTTCGTGGGACTCCTCATCATGCCCTTCTCACTCGCTAATGAGCTAATGGGCTACTGGATATTTGGCACGGTTTGGTGTAGTATCCATTCCGCTATGGACGTTCTTCTATGCACTTCTTCTATTATGAATATCTGTCTAATCAGTCTTGATCGTTATTGGTCCATCACTCAAGCTGTTGACTACCTGAAGAAACGGACTCCTGCTAGGGCTGCTGCCATGATTGCCATGGTTTGGATACTTTCCGCACTCATATCAATTCCTCCGCTTTTAGGGTGGCGGAGCGAAGAAGCAAACTCCTCACCGGTTCCTACTTGTCAGGTAAGTATTCGTTATAATTACACTTGTTCATTATATCTCATCCTTTCTCATTATCATACACGCGTACCATTTCATCCATAACTGTAGTAGTGTATATATGATTCCACTGTTTGTGTACATATCATCCTTTATGTAGATACAATGTAAAATGAATGATCATGGAAAGTATATCTAAATTATCTTCTGCGTTTCAGACTCTCTCTGTATTTCCTTTCAACTTTTCCGATTCACGACATGCACACAAGAACTTTTCCACTACAGCATTAAAGAAAACGGGGAAAGCTTTCCCACTTTTGCAAAATGTATTTTTCGCTTGGTAAATAAACAAGAAAAAGGGAGTTGAGTTAAATGGGCTATGCACAGGATAATGTTGAACATTATCATTAAAGCCATTTTCCTTACACAAACATTTCTTCTTATCTTACTAAAATGCATTCTCCTCCTTTTTCTTCAAAGTGTTTATTTATGTATGACTATGAATCCTTCTTCAGCACAAGATTGAATATAATTTTATACTTGCATAGTTTTTAATTAGATGTTTACTTAAAATACCCGTATAAATTTAAGTAATAGGTGAAGCAGCACGAGCTAATGATGATTGTGTTTTATTATATTTTTTAAAGTAAACAAAAGTCAAGCGTACTTAAACCCGAAATTTCTCTTATGAGGTCAATCAAATGGGAAAAGAAGCGTGAAAGGGTTTTATATTGCTTTATTTTAATATTTCATTTTATACAATTTTAAAATTTTTATTGCTTCATCACTATCGTCATCGTTTATCTTGAAGAAAGCGTTTAGGAAAAGCACAAAAACTAAACAAAGTTTTTAGAGAGTAGTACTAGAAAGTGATGACTTGTTTACTCCTACTAATGTACATAAATACTTTGAGCTTTTTTCTCATTTCACTAACCAACTCACACGTTCCATTCCATCGTTTCATCTTGTGAAAATATAAAAAAGTTTAAACAAAAAATGCAGAAGATGCTCTAGCTTATTCCAAAACAGCACGTCAAAGAAACATGGAGCTCTCTTTTTCTTTCTCTCAAGCACATTTTACAAAAAATATTCCCAAATGTTACTAGTTTGACGGAACTAGTCATGATTTGAGTAGTCCGTCTGTCTGTACACATGGTTGCTCAGAAAGGTCTTAGCAAGCATAAGCAATTGTATAGTCTTGTTGTTTTTCAGAATTATTCTAACTTTGCGGAAATTACAGCAATTTATATAAGCATACAAACAGACAACAAACGAGGAAGACATAAACTACAGTAGCAGAATTAATGCAAGTAACTAGTCAATGGTTGAGTTGCCAACCGTTTATTCCTACCAGACAAAGTGTACTCATTAATTTCTCTGCGTTCACTTTCTTACTTTTTTAACAACAGTCAATTTCAAAATTATATTTTTAGTTGAAGATTTTGTGTGATGAATGCGAGGATTTCGTTTTATTGCAATATGGTGCAATTAAGCTCCCAACACTGTTTTTACTACATAGCCGAGCATCTAATAGTACTATAACCAGTACTAAAACTTTCTCTTTTACTACTTCATGGACTTGTGCCTTCACGTTTTCTATTATCCCATATAATTTTTTTATCTCGGGGAAAAAATAGAAAAATAATATGCAATATATTCCAAGACAACACATGCCCGTGTGTATACATAGGTACATTGCTATATCCTTGAATTGTTGTTGTTATTGCCCTGATGTGTAGTTGCATAAAAAATTGTAATTCCTAACAATACACATTCACTCTCCCTTTCTTACAAAACTATATTGCTCCAGATTATAACGGTTGGACATTCTTTTTCTCTGACGTAAATATTTTTTCCGTCTTTATCCTATATTTCTAACTATCTTTCCCCTCCAAGTATGGCATACAGATGACCTTATAAACGCTTTAGTGTCCAATCCACCACTGCTCTAGCACCGCCATATACAGAAACTCGCAATCTATTTTCTTTTCTGTTCGTCGTCCTCTTTTCTTCTCTTTCAACTTCATCTCCCTTTTTCTTATACTTTCTCTTTATTTTTAACCAGATCCCCTCCATTTATTCTTCTTTAAGGGCAAGGTTCGTTCGTTTTGGTCGACCAACAACAGAAAATAACGGCCTGCATCATGATCATCTCAGCATCTCTTTCTTCTCCTATCACTCCTATTTATTTAATATAATAGTACAAATGCATTTTATTTTGAGGAAAAAAAGGTCAAAATACTTTTTTTTCTCACTTTCATTCACTCTATCTATAGCTATTTTACTCACTTAATGTATCACCCAGACACACATCTTCAGAAACAGAACGCGGCTGGGAGTTAAACGGAGAAATGAAGCTGGTCTCTGTTCACACATAAAATTATTCCCTTTTGCTATATACCCATGCCATAACCAGGAGTGAATTTACGTTAACTGCAAATTGCGAATAAAATTATCAGCTTGATCCACGTATTATAAATACAAACCATGATGAAAGAGTTTCTCTGGATTATTTCGTTAAACAGATGAAAGTAGAATGGGATGCAATGCTGATGACGGAGAAAGTGATGATGAAGATGTATGAAGACTGGATGGTTGCATCCCATCACCAACTCTGAATAATCTTGTTGAGTGGTGTCTCATTAGACTAACTATCTCTTTTCTCTATGTCTCTACGCGCCTTATTATTTCCCTTTTTTACTTTATTTTCCACAACAAAATAATCCAATAAACATAGCATTTTATGAAACATTTTCACAACTACACGACTTTGATGAGAAGACACAGTGGATGAATTTTCCTAAAGTTTTCAGCTTCCAGTCAAGGCTACTCACTTTTTGGATTACACGAGTAGACTCGTACTTTGGTGGTGTTATCATACACTGTATAATTTAAAGCTGAGTTTTTTCCTTCACAAACATTGTGTATTCAGGGAAGGGACAAGTGAAGTTGAAATGGAAGAGACATCGCCGGCGTCATTATCATCGGAGTATTGTGAGTAGTGCCAGTTTTTAATAATAGATATGTAAGTATTTATGGGGGAATGGGATCACAAGAGACATTATTGGAACTGTAAATGAATGCGCGTTCTTTTTTCTCACAATCGTCGTAATAATCCTTCTAATGCCTTAAACTCTAATAACGCTAAAACCAGAGTTTTCTAGACTCTCGTGTAGTTTTAGAAGATATTCAAAATATTTCTCCTTTTTCTGTCTATTTCTGTTGTGTTAAAAAACGGTGACGCTGGTGCTATATGCTGGTGGTGGTGATGATTTGTAAAGCAGAGCACGTCTTTAGATAACAAATGGAAAAGAATGAATACTCCACTGCATTTCCCTTATCCTTCCTCTATTTCTATTTTCTCCCTTCATTTAAAACATTTACATAAGCTTGCATTTACTCAGAATTTTCAAGCGGAGTGTCAATGGAAAAGAGAAATAATTGGTGGAAAGAAAGAAGAATGTATGAGAAAAAAGGGTCTCTTTTTAAATTTTCCCTTTTTTCCTTTAGTTTTACGCTTTTTATTACGTGTTATACTTTTCTTGGATTTTCCTTAAAAAAGTAGAATAGTTGTAAAATATAAAAAAAGAAGATGAAGGAATAAATGAAAGTTTATAGTGAGCCTAAAAGACAAGAATAAAACTTTCTCCAGCTTTCCCCGCCACATATACAAAATTATGCAAAAAGTGAGTAAGATATTTATTGAATCCGTTTTCCCTTTTTTATCTCCAGTTTTTCCTTTCTCTACAAAGCCAACTGTAAGCAAGGGAAAAGGAATCAGACGCTGCTGTGCTGGTCATAAAGTTTTCACTTGTTTATTCGAAACACATGCAACGGGAAAATGTTTTAGTTTCTCTCATATCCTCCTTTCCATTTCACCGTTTTAACCGATCATTTCGAATTCAATAAATGTTGCAGGAAAAATGAAAGAGCGTCAGGTTTGCCCCTTCAATTTCTCCTGCAGACAACAACAAAAAAAGCTTGCACTTTCCAAAACTAGCTCATCCACTACTAAACTACACCTTTAAAAAATTTGTCGAATTTAAACACCAAATTTATTTTGTGCGTGTATCCTATCAACCCTGTTATTATCATATTACTATCAACAATACCGTGACAAAGAAATGTAAAGTATTTATCCTTTTGAATAAATCCACTATTCCGATATGAAAAGTTGAAAAAGTTTGGTGTGACGCAGCAACCTTCAATGTCCTTTACTGGTTTAATGTATTCTGAAACAAAGAAATTTTGACTATTATTAAAGCACATTCAATTGTGCTCAATTTTACAGTGGCAATATTATCCAAAGGTGCTTATCGTTTACATGACAATTTTTATTTTCTTATCTCTTACTCTATCTCAATTGCGTTTCCATAATAACAGTTTTATAAGAAATTTTATTAAACAAATACGGTTTAATGTAATATCAATTGGAATGTTTAAAGAAATTGAAAAATTTATGCGTTTCATCAGGCTATCATTTTATTAGCAAGTGAGCTACAAAAGGTTTTGTTTTTCTAGAGGATGCTACTTGAACAATGTACCCTTCACGCTATTCTTCCCATTGTTACTCTCCTCCTTTCTAAACAACTTCAACAATGTAGTTGACGTCGCTTTGTTCTCATAAAGGATTTGTATTAAAGGTATTTACGGAACATTGTGTTATATAACAGGCGGAGAAAACAAAGTTAAAAAATAGAAAGAAGTATACCCAGCTCATCCTCTCTCTGTCCATGAAAAAAACATAACGTTGATGATACTTTCTCTCATCCTTTTTCTCTGTGATCCTCTTTCAATTACATTTAATACTGGATCTCATACTTACTCCAATACAACACTGAGAAAACACACTCACGTACTTTATAAAAAAATTTCATGTAGAAAGAGCTTTTTTCTCTCCGTGTGAATGGCTTAAGTGGAAAAGAAGATAATAATATTATACCTTTTCTATTCGGTTGTTATTGTTGTTGTCATTGTGGCAGGATTTACCCTTTTCCCGTTGTTTGAAAAAAAACCGAGGGAAAGTGAAAGAGCTACAGAATAACTGTTTATTTAATGAGCGGCTATAAACACATAAAGTAGCATCTGCTTCAATTCATTGTTTCTATTATTTTCTCCCCGCCACCTATCTCTACCTAGAGAGGAGGTGCTGTATCGAATTCATTCGATACTTTGATGAACCAGAGTTAAATACAAGTTTATATTGAAGTAGCAATAAAAACTTGGATAAGGTTGGATGATCAAACTCTGTTTATCCTTTCACTTTCCTATTTCTTGTTCCGTCTCGCTCTTGTCCTCTTTTAAAATAATTGTAATAATAAGGGGGGCTATATAAAAGGGTTCTAGGGAAGAATTCTAATTTTCTGTTTTATTGACTGGGAGAACAGAGTTTCATTAGGAAATGTAGTTGGAGGAGGGAAGTGGGATATCAGGTGTAGGACGAGAAGGAGTCAGATTTAAGTAATTTATCTGGCTGATTTATTGAAGTAATAAAACATTTTTACGGGGCTTTTGTGCAAGTAAATTCTAACATTGATCCACTTTCCCCTTGTAATATTTTTAGACTTAGTTTTTAGGGAAATTTTTAATCTCGTTTCAATTCTCGTAAATAAAATGACAAGATTAAACACATTTCCGATCTTTCACAAAAACTGAAAAACAAACTCCAATGTTGAAATGGTGGCATTTCCTCTCAAACTCTTTTTACGACAGAAAGGAAATCAAATGTAATAGCTTTTTCGAGTGAAGCAAGTTTTGCCTTGCCAATCTCCTTTCATTTTACTTGCTTGACTTGCTCCATCATTCCAACCTTAAAATCTGGAAGCTGTTGACGTTTTAAACATTTTCGAATAATCGTCTTTTTTGCAAGATTCTTTGTTGCTTTCTTACAAAGAATGTTAGAAACTAGCATTGCAAACGAATAAAATTTACATTCACGTGTCTTATAGCCGCCTGTACAGGTTGTAAAATAGCAGACTCATTTCAAATTCCGAAAACAAAATGCATTAAATTTGAAATGAGAGAGTTGTTTAAATCCTTAAAGGGAAAAATAAGATTAAAGCTTTAACACAGGTCAAATGACACTTTTGAACTTTCTACTAAAATAGAAAAGTTATTTAGATAGCTGCGTAGGATTCTGCAAATGACTTTCACGTAACCACTTGGCTAAAAAGCGAGGGTTGTGTTAATTTTAGAATTTTCGTTGAAAACGATGATGATGATGGTTTATCACTGTTTTTTGATTAAAATCAACATCATCATCATAAATTTTCCTCTTGACTTTCTATTTTTGAAAATCAGTTCATCATCCTTTCTCTAGCTAGATTCTAATGAAAGGAATACGAAAAAAATCACTAAACGAAAACAACAGGGAAGGTTCCACCTCTCGGGTAATTAACAGGAAAGAGATACCAGTCTTATAATTGTAAAAGGTGAATGCCAAAGATATAGTGATGAATATGAGCGCACATTATCATCATAATATCAGCACACTCAAGCATGATCTAGTTCTTTTATACAGTTTTTGTAAAGGAGAACAAGGCTCGTTGATTATTATTTGACCTGTGAGGGAATAATGAAAGCGTGTTTCTTTAATGAAAAACCAACCACACGTCTTCATAGTCTTGTAAAAATCCAGAACTTTTTTCAAGAGTGAAAGCTAATACCGCGCTCATTCTTGATCGTTGAGAAAATTTTGAGAAAGGGAAGTGATGAAACAACAACAATAAAGAAAATGATTTCTCCTCTGTTGGCTAAAAAGTTTTCTAAGGAATTGGAAAGCAACAGCGTTCGTTATCCTTCGTCATAAATAAAGAAAAGGGAATCGCTCTGCAGTGGAGGAAATGTCAGAAGGGTTTTCTGTCATCGTTTTTTAGCTTTTTCATACCTTCCAATTTTGTAGTGGGATCACGCAAAGAAGAAGGTAAACTTGTTAAAAATATATGCCTGGCTTTTGCAATATTTGCAGAGAAATTCTCTTTACAATCATGTGAACTTCAAGGTAGTGATGGCCGACGTAGCATGGGAACTTATTGTGCTACTTTCTCTTTGTCTCTGGTAATATATTAAAATGCAAGTGAAGCTATGCAGAGGATTTTCCCATAAAAACCTTGATGCAATGCAATGGGGACCAAGCCATACTTCAAATATTAAAGATAATGGATGCACATATGAAGAAAATGTAGTCTGAGCAGGAACTATCCCAATCCAGAGGCTTTGTGTGGTTGCACAGATGGGAAAAGCTACAAAGGGAGATGTCGTTCGGGAGAGGAGGGAAAATGGGAGTTTGCATTTAAAGCTAGAGAAAATCTTGTTTGGGTATTTAAAGGGAAAGTTTACAGACAAAGGAGTGTGGACAAATCGCCTCTGTATTTATTTCATTTTTCATAGACAAGTCTGCAGATTATGCAGGATTAGAAGTTAAAATGAAAAGGTATATTATTTCCCGTTCCCTACTCCTCCTACTCTTCACTGCTGGCCGGGGTTCCAGAAATATGATTGAATTAAATCCTTGGAACTTGGATTCCAAATGGAGGATGTTGTTTATATTAGAAAAACTAACACAGAGAATAAAGGACATTTCACTTTTGGTTTTTAATCAAATCCTACTGTTCACTATTTACCCAGTGGGTAAAAAAACCGTGTCAATCAACGACATCATGTAAAAATAAATTGAATAGAACCGGGCTACAATTAAAATCCTTCCTCTCTGCAAGTGCCAAGCCAATTTCCAGAAAAAAACCGCAAATTGTTAAATTACAAAGGTTTTTTTCTGCCCCATACTGCTGGAATTGTGGAATGGATGTATGCAAGTATTTTTGTAGTCACCAGCGTGTACTTGTTGAAACTTAATAGGCTTTCATTCACTTTATCCAAACATTGGAATCCAAAGGGAATGGTGTATGATGGATGGAATAGCTGAACACTAATGGAAAATTCTACCTGCATTTTCCATGCACTCCTGCACAGCAATTACAAGTGAAAACTGAGAGTAAAGTGACACGGTTTTATTATTGAACAGGAATTTAATGAACACGTTTTTCTAGAATCAATCCACAGGTCGAAAATAGCCCAATTTCCTTTCCCTTTGTCAGCTCTTTTTTTCGTAATTTACTCCGCAGCTGTGCACCTCAAATCCTACTAATTATTAATATTCAGCAAACGCAAAACACGACCAGATATGAATTCCTTGTAAATTGGTATTCGTATTGGGAATAAATAAAAAAAGGGTTTAAATTAAAAGCGGTAAAATAAAAGTCAATCATTATAATAAAAAACCCCGGTAATAGATTGTGTCTATTTAAACGGAAGACAAATAGTTTACTTTAGAATCCCAATTTTTCGCCGTAATGATTGCAATCATTGATAATGATGATACGCAAATCTAAAGGATATTGAAAGAAAGAAGACTTATTATTACCTTTTATTTCAATACGATTCTATCTTGAAAAGTTGAATATATTTTTTATCCTCCACATCCTCCACTTCTTCGACTTCCTCTCCGTCAGTGATCGCTAAAGTAAACAATGGAATCTACGGTGTTGTATGCCGTGCACGCTTGCAACAAGAACATTGGAAGATTCGTATTTTGTATCCTAAACAAAATGCATTCTTCCACACACAATATTGAGAGTGACGTGAATGTTTTATGTTCATTATATTGAACAGGTATAGAAACGAGTTGGAGCAGAAAATCGCAATTTTTTCCTCTTTTCTTCCATTTTTTCTTGAGTGCTCCCCGCTCCAGTTAACTAATTCGTTTACTTTCTAACCAAGCAGGGTTCCATTCTTTGAAAAAGATAAAAACCCTCTCTATTCATAGCGTTTAGAATTGGCAAGGTATAACTCATTACAATTGCGTTTATCTTTCTTCAACAAGATAATTTTACTCTGTTGGATGCCCGTGGAAAAGGTTTAAAAATAGAGTATAAAATAAAATAAACTTTTCACAGTTTCTTCAATCACCCATTTGCACTATATTCAACCAGACAAGAAGAAATGGTTTTATATGCGTTTTTTTAAAAAAACGAAGAGAATAATAATCTTCTTGGGGAAAAAGTGTGGAGTGAGAAGGAGAGTTTTGGGAGAATGGATGAGAATGTTGCAAACAAGAAAGTAATTGAAATTCTTCAAGTTGTTGGTGTTACAAACTTGTTACTTCGATTTTTACAACTGGATGTGATAAGAATTAATGTATGTGTATATTTTCTATGTGTGAGAATGTTCTTGCGGGTTTTCACTAGCTCCTTACTTTTTCTCACATTTCTCAACGCAAGCTTTCTTCCGAGAAAAATATCTTTTTATATTCACATCAAACAAACACAGCAATGTTTTAAAATGAAATCAAGGTTAGCATTGGTGAACCCCAAAATATAATCAAAGGAATAAGGTGAAAGGAAACGCATAATTTACTTCCTGGAAATCATCTTTTAAAAGATAACTTTAATCTTACAGCTTCCTGAGCATACTCGGTAGTCATATACAACAAATGTAGAAAAGGGCTGTACAATCCAATAAAGCAAAAAAATCGATGATCCACGTTAAAAAATTTTAAAACCGGCGCTCTTGTTAGTACAGGAGCTTACATCTGGTTTGAAACTTTTTTAATTCTCACGTACAAGCTAGAGAAGATGGATTCTGACAGAAAAAATACGTGTTTCTTTCAACAATACTGCTTAAAATAAAAAAACGGAAAAACCGATGATGTAAAGAGTTTGAATATATTTTGAAGATGTGATGATAGTGTGAAATCTCTTGGTCAAGGAGAAAACGCTACCTTTATTTGAAATGTTACATGTCAGAGAAAAGGTTTTTTACTAGTGAAAAGATAAAATTGTACATGAATTTCGTATTCCTTTCTTGCTTTGTTTGCAATGTACATAATCAATTGTGTTTCTCAAGATTATTTTCTTCGTTTTGTTATGGTGAAAAATAAATGCCAGTGTTTGCCTTAGAAGGGAAAATCTTTTTGGGCTAAAAGTAAGTTTTAAGCAGTTCTTTAATGATTCTCTTAAGATGGGAGTTTTTATAATGTGTGCACTCGTGTATTCATTGAGGTTACTCTGGTACTCTTTTTTCAAATCTTCCATTCTACAAAATTCTCTTTTCAGTCACAAAGGCTACAGCTTTCTTCTTCAAGCAGCGTTAGCTTCTATTGAAATAAATCTTTTTGTATTTAATGCTATTGTCATCATCACCTGAACAAGGTATTGCTCTAACGCAAGTTTTCAAAAATAATTCAGGAGAATATTTACATTTTCAAATATTGGATACGTTTTGAGGGGAAAATACAAGACAAAGAAAGTAATGAAGGTGACTACTTTGATAAAGTTAGCAAACAGAAATATGAGCGGGTGGCCTTGGCTGGAAATAGATGAAAAATTGCTGGGAGCAGCTGGATATAAATACTTTAACAGAATTTGTAATGTCACCTTTCCTTCTGTTTAAATTACAAATTGTCGTTTTTACCGTGGGTTGGCTATTAACTTTTTTAAATAGAAGGACAAAGGTCATAAAGTAAAAATAAAGATTGCGGAAAATAATGTAAAAGTTTTATATTAATTGGTTTGATGGATAAACTAAAAAAGAATTGGGTTGGCATGTCATCATGACATGCTATGAAAATAAAAAAGTCATTCAAGATATGAATATTATAGAGAGTATGATAACAAAAAAGAGTTGGAAAACATTCTTAACAAAACTCTGGAATGTAATAAAATATTGGAATTGTACTTGCATTATTTGTATGGAATGCCACAACAATTTCAATTTCCCAGCATGACTTTAAATTTTTTATCAGCAACTGCAGAAACAGCGACTTGACAAGTTTATTCTTTCCAAAGGTGATGATGGTTTCATGCAGCAGTTCAATTGATGTGTTTTTATCTTAAAAAATCCAAAAATGTTTTATTTTTTTCCAGTTAAAAAATGTAGAAAAAGGTCCAAAAAATTCTCGACTCACTGCATGTAAATCACTGGTTCCAGAGGACACACGTTTAAAAATACTTTTCATTTCTACATTTTCCCCTTTCTTATTTCCTTTTTTCTCCCTCAAATCATTTCTGCAATGTCGCAGTACCAAAATGAAAAAATAACGGTATTCCCTTTAAAAAACTGTAACGGAAGGAGAAAATGTAAAGGCATGATACAGAAAATATCGGAATCAGGTGTGACTTCAATTGCATTCAAAACAGAAAGATATTGACGATATGATGATGATGGTGTCCTCTTTTTTTGTGGTCGTATTGCCTGACATGATTGCATTACAAAGTTTTATCTACTTATTTTACCACATGGGTATAAAAGGACGGTGGAAAAGAAAGTGGATTTAAAAAAACTACTATTTATTTCAAATGTTGCTAGTCACTCAAGCCAGACTTGATCACTAGTTTTTTTCTGGATTTGTTTAGAACCTTTTTTACGGTGAGTGAATGCTACTTATAAAGATTCTTGCTCATCCCTGTTAAATTTTTTTACAAGTGAATAACCACAGTAAAAACACCGATCATATATACCTGTAAAAAAACCTAGTTTCAATCCATCTCTATGTGACACATGTTACGGTATATACATACTGGGGGAAAAAAGGTCGTTCAAAAACTTTCTTGTTTAGACTGACTTTTTTTATTATTTCTCTGTTTAAGAAAGTAAGAAAATGGAAAAACATTTTTGAATGGACAAACGCTGAAGTGTATAGCGTTTTTGTGATCAATATTCAAATAAAAAATACCATCTTATTCCAACTGCTCACGTCATAAGGGGAAAAAGACACTCAAAAATATGAAAAAATGTTTTTCTATCCCCTTGATCTTTTTCCATGATAAGTAAATGGAGTGTTTCAAGTTTGGGGAAAAAAGTAGTTTTGAAAAAAAGTCATAACCATCATCTAGAAAACAACCTATTTTGTAGCCTTTTTCTCCATTTTTTCTCCTGTCTCCAACCTTCATTGACTCTTGAACATTAAAAATTTGTAAAAAGTGGGAAAAAGTTTTTGCATGAAATCCTCGAATTTTCTACCCCAACAGGGACACGTCCAGGCTCTTGTGTTATTAAATGGGTTTTGTAAAAAAAGACAGATCTAGTAAAATGTTTTAAAAGTAATAAAAATTCCAGAAATCGGTGAAGCAACAAAAACTAGATTGCCAAATGTGTATAAATATTGCTAGATTTTGTAGTGACCTCCGTGAAAAATTATTTTTATTATTTTGATGGAGTGAGGATTGCCTCTCTTTTATTTCCCTATTTTTCCAATGCAAAGTGTCAACCCAAATATTATGTAATGGTTGGAATAGCGGTTATCCCACTGCTCATTCCATTTTTTTGGGAAAACTAGCCTCCACAAAAAATGCTGAAATTCTATCGAGTGTAATTTTGTGACCGGAGCAGTGAAGAGAAAGGATCGTCATCTATTTTTTCTCATCACCATTTCCATATCTTGAGTTTTGAGCAATGATGCAATGGGTGAAATATTTTTAAAGGGAAAGCTAGTGAAGGAGAAGACCCTTTTCATTTCGCTTTTTTAATGCAATATCCCTCAGTAAAATATTTTATGGGGGGAATTCTGCTAAGAGAGATGAAAATTGTATTGCATATGCAAAAATTTTTACATTTTTCTCTTGTTTCTATCTCTGGCACAGTTGATCTCGTCATATAAAACTTTTGGAGAAAACCCTTGTTCCTTACGTAATACCAAAGAATAAAAAAAGATTTGCTGAGTGAGTTTTTTCTTTTGCTCACCGCTACTTTTTTAACTAGAAAAGCTTTCACAAAATTACTGCAAATTCTAAAGATTAAGAAAAAAACTCTGTAAAATGATCTTTGAAAAAGTCACAAAAAATGTTTATGATGACGATGGTGGCGGCAGTAAAAGTATTATTTTATGCTAAAATGATGAGGATAAAAACGACAGAACAGCCTCTTCAGCAAAGGAAAGAAACATAATTTCATTTCGTATGACAACTCATCATAGCAGTGTTTCTTGTAAAAGATGTTTAAATAAAGTGAAAATGGAGACGTTAATTGTAAGTGATCTCGTTATAAAATTTTTTAAATATATTTTTAGCCTTGTATTATAAAACAAGGAGGATACTAAAGTGACAAGGAAACTTATGCTTCTTTTAAAAGTGAAGGCAGCACGTGTTGTTTTATACACCTACGTATACAAAACAGAGTTTTTTATATCTGCTGGTATGGAAGGTTTTTTCTGGTAACTTAACCCGCTCATCTTTGCTAGCATCACTGTAGAAAAAAAGATTTATTCCTAGTTTTTATACGTTTCTTAAGCTGTTTATGCATTAAGTTTTTAGTGTAATTGACTCCTTAAATTGCAAGAAAAGTATTAAATAATTTTGTACAGTTGGGAATTAAAAGGGTGTCAGAGTTGACTTTTAAACACAGGTCAAATTGGAATAGGTTAAGATTCTCCCGCAAACATTTTTTTATCGCCACTCAATAAAATTGCATGTCAAAAAAGAAAACTTTGTTAAGCATTTTTGTTTATCATAAAAATATTGATATTTTCCTTGTTATTTACAAACCCGCTACATAAAAACGTGCTCTTTCCCTCTTTTTACATCTTACATTAGTGTTTTCATGTAGAAAGGAAAATTCAGGATTTTTAATAAATTCTCTAATATAACGACTTGAACATGAACGACGTAATATTTTAAGTGTCTCGTTAATACAAAAATAGTTCAATTCTCTGTAAAACTTAAAAAAATGGGAAATTAATGAGGGTGATGGCACCTCTGTGAACTGTTAATATTTGTTAAAACACTCGTAAACACTTAAAATTGTACTTTTTAAACCGTTTTAATTCACTCTTTAAGTTCAATTTATCAACGTCTTGTAAAAAAGTTTCACATTTCATGTCCAGATGTGATTTTGTCAGGTAAAGATCTTTGTAAATTCGTCGCACATTTTCTAATCAGTTTTTGGAAAATATGATGGTTATTGAAGATAGCGGTTTACACTGTCGCAAAAAAGTTGCAAAAAATGTTTAAAAATAACGTTGAAATATTACAAGTGCCTGTCCACGTCAGTTTTTAACGCTACGTTGGCTACGCTTTTTATCTATAAAAAATATCTCATAATTCAAAAGATGTTGAAATGATACCGTGAAAACTGATGTTTTTAAAGTTTTTAAAGAAAAAATATGAAAACATGTTTGATTTGATGACATTCATTGATCTTGTTTTTTTTCTTGAATTCAATGCATGAATGCTATTTTCCTTGGAATTTCAATTTTTTCCAAGTTTTACAAGGAAAAAGGGAAATACCTGACAAGAAAAGTGATGAGAAAAATGGTTAAAATACTCAACCGGATTTCATTTAAATAATCCACCAAAATTCGCAATAACCTTTGCTTTTTTCAATTGTATTTAGCTAATTTATCATCTGGACGGGTTTGCACAGATAAAAACATTAAAATTACCGTTTGGGTTAATGGGATTTATATTCTTTTTGTAAATTGAATATTTTTACGAATGGAGTTTTATGCTGGAAGTAAAATTTACGTAAGTTATTATGATGCACATACGTCAATAAAAATCCCTGGAGCTAAAAGATTCTGAGAAAATTTTGCTTTTATTAATACACTTAACTATGTCGGCCTTTTCATTTAGTTTCTCCGTCTCTTCTCCCAGCTTTAGAGAAAGATATTCTTTAGAAAACTCCTTGACTTTTCTCTCACTTTATATGTGTTTATTTATAAAAGAAAGATGGCTTTTTTTCTCTGCATGTGTCTATTCAAGCCATTCATCCTTTTATGATGTATATTATATGGTTTCATGGATGTTGTGTCGTAACTGGAACATTCATTCAAGATGGTAATGATCATGTTGCTGAAAAAATGCTTTCTCCTTTAAGAATATAATTTTTTCTAAAAGCAATCACATAATCCTTTTCTTTACTTCATCTCGCATAGGGTGATGAAGAAAGGGAAAAAGATGAATAAACTTCCTTTCTTTTCTTTTATACGCTTTTTTTTTGATAAAAACTTGTTTTCAAAATGCATTTCCCTCTGTAGCTTCCATATATTGTTAATAATAATGAAAAATCATTTTTATTAGAAGGTGATAAATTGGTTGTATTAATAGACATATGAGCCCTTATTTAAAATATTCTTTGCTCATCTCTTCTTATTCCTTATTTTCTAGAATAATGCATGGGCACGCACGTATTTAGATTCGTTTTGCAACCTAAATCAATTTTTTAGGCTTCTTCAAAGAGCCCAAAATAGAGACAGGAAGTACCTTATTCGCAAAGTTTTCACTGTAGATTTATCATTTAAAAGAGTTCAAACCACTGCAGACCTGTTCACATAAAGGGAAAGTGGCAGGGTTGCCGATGAACAGGACAAACTCAATCAGTTTAAAACTACGATAGAATTTTATACGAAGGATCAAGATTTATCTGCCTACAAATCAACAAATTTACATTTACAAGATTGTAAAAAATTCTAAATGACGTAGTATTTGTGCTTTATGAAACAAAAAGGTGTGCAAACAATCTTTTTATTACGTTCAATCTTCTTTTTTTAGAGGACAAAAATAGCGGAATAATTTTGGTATAAACCCAATTTGTTGATACCGTATGCAATCTAGTTTTTTTGGGATTTTGTTGCAAATTGGAAATTTGAGTTTCATTACTTCCAGCAATTTCCTGAAACCTAAAGTTAAAATTATGAATTATTAGGGATAAAAACAAGGAATTATATACGGCAATTCTTGGAAAAAATCTTTTGATATAGATTTTCCACTCTCTCAGCCTCTTTTTATTTTGTTAGAAAGGTAGAGAGAAAAAGACTTGAAAGAATGAGAAAGGATGGAAGAAATTGGATAACAGTGGTTGTCCTACACTGGCTTCTTCCTTTTCATAACATTCTCTGTGAGACTGGCATTTTCCAATATGAATATCAATGTGTTATTGATTTTTTCTTGGAATGTTGAATGCTTTTTTTGAGATGGGTGGATTGTCCTATAAAAAAAGAGAATAAAAGGAAGAAAGTCACGAGTGACATCAGAAGAAATCAAAAAATGTTTTCCAACCAGCTAAAACCTCAATATGTTCCCCTTTTTTCTTACCTCTAAATTGACAGTCTCTCTATGAAGGAAGGGTAAACGAATAAGGGATTAGGTACGGCAACAGAGTTTAATACCTATGTCTGCAATAATAGAATAAAACACGGTTTAAAATATTTACTAGTTTGAATGCCTATGTAGACTAAAATAAGCTTTCTTAAAAATACAGCCGTTTCTCTTTTTGTGTTGCGTAATATTTAGTTTTTATTTTAACGGTATTTGTTTAACGGTTGCGCCTTGCAGAATTTGATTAATAACGGTTTTTTATATAAGTTCGTATAAAAAATTTAAAAAATTCTATTTTTATTCTTGGAAAGGTGAAAAGGGAAGAAAGTGAGTGAAGGATGGAGAATAAAAAGCAGTTTTTGTAGGTCTGGAGAATTGAGATAGGGTTTGCATAAGCTGGAAAAAGTAAGAATATATATATGATTAGCTTGTTATTCTTCAAAATTGTATTTCCTAAGAATTTCCCGAACTTTTTCCATTTTACTGATTAGTTAACGGGAACTAGCAGAGAAGAGAAGTACTTTCAATAATCTCGTATTATGTACTATATTTAATTTCCTACCCGGTTCGAAATTTTTTACCTTTTGGAAAGAAGATGGATAAATTAAAATGGTTTTAACCTCCGTATCATTCCTTCCGTTTGTGAATTACAATGTAATTTTTCATTGTTTTAAAATTTTAATTTAAATTATCGTATTTTGAGTTTTTCAATTTTCTCAATGACTATTGCCGAGGACAAGCCAAAAAATTGTCCTGGAAGAAAAGATTTGAAGATTCTCAAATTTTTGACAGACATTTCATCAATTTATTTTGATATGTGACGTAAAAAACATCTTTATAATAAGTACCAAGGAAACGGAACGTTTTGTTCCTTCGTTTTTCATCAAACGACAACAACAAAAAAGGGAAAAGATGTGAAGGATTCAATTTTTAAAATACAGTCTAAAATAGAAAAGTATTCAATATGTATGTAGGCTCTTATGTGTAGCTAGTGATGGGAATGATGAAAACGACGTGTAAAAATGAAGTAATGGTATGTTTTTGGCATGAAAGCATTTCAAATAGAAAGTTTATAAGGAGAAACGAGGAAGGAAAGGAAAAAGCTTGAAATTATTTATCCTTTATCGCAACCAATGCACCGTTTTCAATTTCACTTAAAAAATGGGCATACCTGCAAGCCCGGCTTCTCTTCATTTTGTTTTGAAAATTACGCTTCAAGGATAAGTATGCACTAGAAAAAAAAGCCATGCAAGTCATCATCAACGTTATCATTTAGGTCCGAAAAAAATCAATTTACCTTCTATTCCGTTAAACTCCCCAATAGATATTATTATTGCAGATGATTACACATGTATATGATTTTCCTCCCTCCCAAATCTTGTAACGGAATGTATAGTTGATGCTGTTCGAGCTCCTCCTACTGTCTCTTAGAAAATAGGAGTTTAATATTATATAGGAGCAACTGACATATTGGGGAAATGGTATGAAAGAAAAGCCAAGTAAGAAAAAAACCGATAAAAAAGGCTTTTTTTGCAAGAATTCTGGAATGAGAAAGGAAAATGAGAAAAGAGATGAAGAAAGAGTTGAAGACGTTGTAGTACGATATTACTTAGAAGAATGGAAAACGGTTTTGTCTAGGTATACCCTTAAATATATATGGTTTTTAAAGAAAAGGGATTGTGTAAGGATGTGTGTGAGTGTTTGTGTGTGGTGGAGCACTAATATATTCCAGCTGCCTTCCTGAAAAATCCTTTGACACTGATCTATTGTTATTTCCAGTCACTTTCGATTTCCCATATTTGTTTTCTTCTTCGTCGACTTGGTCCTCTTAGAGTTGAAGAAACCTATGTAATAACTACTTACAAACACACACACACCACATACATTTTTTTATCCACTCCTCAAAGGAAAAAGACGACGGGTCTCCCTCAATTCTATAATATCTCCCTTATTTATTTACATCCGGCCCTATAAAGTTAAACTGGATGCATTCATGTAAATTCATAATAGTCTTTTATTCCTTCCTTTTCCCCCAGATCCCCATCGTAATTTCTGTGTTTTTAGCCAAAACAGGAAGGCAGAAAAAACGGGTATGATCATCATCAGTCAGCCAATACAAATCAAGTATGTGCATTGCACACTATAATATGTGGATAACGATGATAAATTATTTGCCTTATTTTGAAAAAAAGGAAATAGACATGGAAAGAAAAGTCATGCATGCGTACACCACGCGCATACATACAAAAAAGTATAAAAAAGAGGGGAAAAAAGTATTGCAAAACGATACACATTCGTGCAAAATCTGCAAAAATAGATCGTTTCTAATTTGTAATGTCACACAATGTTTGTATACTCATGTGGGTATGGCTTTGTGTGTGGTGGAATGTAGTTTTTTGACAAAAAAATTATATTTCTTTTTTTATCTATAATCTTTTTGGATGACAACAAAAAATTGTATTGAACGGTATAAATATTTACATAGAGTTACAAGCAAGTTGTTCCAGAGCGGAAACATAATAAAAAAGCATTTTACAAAAAGAGAATAACAAACTACGCCAACAGTTCTGTATTAAACATTCCAATCTAAAAACTGTCAGCCAAAACTGAAATTATGATGATGGGACGGAAAGGAAACGGAGATGTGTACTGTTTAGCTGTGTAGCTCTAATATAAAATTTATTTATAAACCGTTAAATGCATGTCGGGTTGAATTTTTATTGTTTAATAAGTTTTTGATAAAAATAATGCTTTGTACACGCGTCCATACATTCTGTTGACTACATAACTTGCGCAATCGTGCAGACATTTCAATAATTTACTACAGTTGCTGCTAATTGCTCTTGTTTCCTAGTAAATACAAGACAGAGAAAAATTACGTAAGTTAAAGTGGCTTCCGTTATTATTAATGTGACTTGTAACAATTGCTGGAATGATGGGAAATGAATCAGAAAAAGCAGAAAGTACTGTCCCTTTATTAGTTAAATACAGAAGTGGTTGGATTATCATTAGGATTCAGTTGAGCGGAAGAAAAAAAAGAGTTTTATACAGCAGATGGATTAGTAAATGGAGGAAGGGGAAACGCTGTAAGGATTGATTGCAAAATGACAATTCAATGATTCGGAAAGAAAATCGTTTTTGTAACGATAATATTTGTGGGAAACCAATATTGGGGATAATAATATGCAGGATATTTTGAAGGGAAAATTAGTATTAGTTTGCTACTAATCCAAATTTAACTTTTGGAACGAAATGTAATTTTAAAAAGATTTCGTTCTCGCCCTTTCCACGCTAATGATACACAAAAGAATTTGCATTTTGAGGTCAACTGAATGTTGTTTCTGTTAAGTTGTGGAAGGAAATTAAACTTTCTCCATCCAATGATCGACATTTATCTTTAAAAGTTGTCATTTGATTGACATACAAACGTTATTATGAAAACGCAAGGAAATTCTCATGTCAAATGAGAAATATTGAAACGGAACAACAGCAATGCAATAATAATTCACCTGCTACAAAAAACATTTCAAAAGCTAACGTATAATACACCGCATTCCAGCACTTGACAAGACGTTTTTGACGGTTAAAAAAACTTGTTTACAGCAAATTCAAAGTGTGAAGTGTGTAATGGAATCAAAACTTCAAAACCTTTATGTAATTTCTCAACAGTTTTTTTTATTATTGTGGCAGTTGAATTAAAAAAGGTTAACCAGCGGTGGCGTTCCGTTTGATGTTTTGTATTTTTGCTATAAAACTGTCTAAATGCAATAAAAGGAATTAGCTGAAAGGAAATTTATGGAAATGTAATAACGGCTTGCACGAAACATTATTTATTTAATTTATTGCAGTATTTTTTCCGTATAAAATATATTTAAGGCCAGTAGGGCAAACCTGTTATTTTCTTGCTTGTTAGCCAGGGAAAGGAGAAAATATTTTTTGGTAGCTGTTTTAGAACTGGATATTATTTTTTCAATTGAAACGTTAATTTTACGTATTTTCTCCCAGTCTGATGCTACCTTGTAATCTTCGAGTTTCTACTTTCCCCCTGTTTTATTATGTGGACTTTTCTATTGATAATGTGCTTGCTAAATAAAGCCCTAATTGAGTGCTGCTTAGGATGAGGAGCTGAATTACTGCAAATATTTGCAAATAAAGATAACACAAGTAAATGTTTGCCTGATTTTTGATAGTATGATGCAACAGAATTTGCAATAACATTGGTGAGGTGGCATTTCCCCTCAGGGAGTCTGCACGTTCCTTTTTCTTTGTATTTCTTAAGTGTCATTCCAGAAAAAGAAATGTTTAACCATGCCAGTATTCATTTGTAATGTTTCAGGGTAATTAATGGAAGTTTGATAATAAATGAACAATAAAAAATAACTGACTACATATAGTATAATTTTTTCATGCTCGTCTCGTAGTCCCCAGCATGTCTTCCGTCATCTTGCGTGCATTCTGTCAGTTTATAATACATGCATGAGTGGAGCATTGAATATCAGATAGCTTCCTTAATATTTATAGCATCTTTATGATACTGTACTTTGCGTTTTCATATATTCTAGACAGATATAACCAAAATAGCACAGAAAGAAAAATATTATAGAGATTTTTGAAAAGAGCTATGTTAAAACAAATACGAAAGTGTTATTTGATAATGGCTAGAAATGATGAAGAATTTATTTAAAACATCTTCTAAAAAAATCAAACGGAATTTTCTCCTCGGGGTTCCCCGTGTATAAACTTGATACTAAAGGATTTTTGATTTATAGAAGAAAAGAGTTTAGATGATAAGATTATATTTTACCCGCTTTTTTCAAGCTTATTTTCAGGGTTACATAACCATGACCAAAAAATGGTAAAGTAGGTATTCAAAAGGGTGTTGATCACGATGATGATGAAGTTGATGGGATCCGGTGATGTATACTTATATCATAGCCAAAGAATAAAAACCCATATAAATTTAAATATAAGTCAGGCAAGGGGAATAAAGATGTTGGTTGGAATAGCACTGTTTTGATATACAAGCTAGAAATTTTAGGAAAGCCCATTTTTTAAAGCTTGGTTCAACTGAAGCATGAAAAATTGGTATAAAATTTCTGGGAGAAATTCTTATTAAATCATGGGATATGTGTGCTCTGCTCTGATATTTCTTTTCAATACATTACCTGACACATGAATTTTTGAAAGAATCTTGATAACGAGTTTATAGTGGGGAATAAACCCCTGTTTGGAAGGTCTACCGTAATTAAATACAATTTTTAAATTTTACGCAAATGGCTAGACCATGTCTTTAATTTTTAATGAAATGTCGGCGTGTAATAACTTTTATGTAACCGTAACTGTAAACGTTTTTGTTTTGCAAATTGTAAAAAGAAACGTTAAAAGGTTTATTTGTAGAAAAATAAAGTATTCACGAGAGGAAGAAGTTAAAATTAATCCAGTTGACTAGGCTTGGCTCATGGCTTGGTGTTTTTGCCATTTTTTAATATTTCCCATCTCTCTTCCAATATCTGATTTGCACTAGAAAAGTCGCCAGTTTTGACATTTCTATTTATAAGCGATGTATTTGGGTGCTCCGTGCCGCCCTGAGTTAATGTATGGGAACATATGGCAAGAAAAGTGTGAAATTGGAATGAGCAAGGCGATCAAAATCAAAGTAGTCTCACTAGGAAAGGTTCAGAGAGACTACGCCCGTTGAAAGATCTGACATAGTCTATCTTGTAGAGCTTTTTTCGCTGATTCTAACGCTGCTAATAAGAGATGGGTCGGTTGAGAAACAAAAAAGTTATTAAAGAAATAGGATTACATAATGGGGCAAAATGCTTTAATGAAGCAAGGACGCCTTTCACAAAAAATCGTAAACTGTCTGAGCTATAAAAAAATTGATTGAATTTAGGTAAACGGGTAAGTTAAAAGAGTATAATTTTTAAACTTGGCCAAATAAGGTGATAACGACTTTGTCTTTTTCTTGGATGGACATTCTTACCAAAAAAGGTCGATACAGGGTTATCGCGTTATTACAAGCTCAAAGCTTTCACCTGACTTTCTTCACATTTATTTCAATATTTTTGCAGGTTGTTAAAATCCGTTCAAAAATTTTGTTTAAATTGTGTTTAAACGGGGAAACGTACTTTATTTTGATCACAAATTTAAATTTAATCAATTTTGATCAGCTCAGACGATTTTTTTGTGAATGGCGTCCCAACTTTTACAGTATTTTGCTCCATTATGTAATCCTATTTCTTTAATAACTTTTTTGTTTCTCAATTGGCCCATCTCTAATTAGCAGCGTTAGAATCAGCGTAAAAATCTCTACAAGATAGACTATGTCAGATCTTTCAACGGGTGTAGTCGCCCTGATTCACTCCTAGTCAGTTGAATGAAATGTATAATATTACGTTGATGAAGAAGATGATGTTGATACTGACACTCTGTAACTGTTCTCTACGTTGTTGTTGTTATTGTTGAGTGGAAAGCGTTAATGGATTTTAACAGATGTTGACGTAGGTAAAAGCGTCCAACCCACTGCGCTAAAAAAACTTTTAAAATAGCAGAGTGGGAAAGAGAAGGAAAAAATTGGAATCACATTTTCGTGAATGTAAATGAATCGAGAGAAGATCTACACAAATCAAGAAACCGTTTCATTCCGGCAATATATGAGCAATGTACTGGAAAAATTACTGACGACGATGATTTCTCTCTGTCTCTGATGATGATGGGAGCTCTGCATTTTAAAAGATGGAAGTTTTATATAGAAATGGAGATGAGTTTCCGAGATAGAGAAAACGTTTGGAGTATAGCAAAATGTTTCGCAGAGTTGATAGGTTTTTTTATGGAAGCCACACAGTGTAGTAGTTGGTTGGAAACAACACCATGACTTTGTATTTTGTGACATGAGTGATTCAATATTATCCAATATTATTTTACGGAATATTTATGTAGGAAGTAAAGTGGTTGTTTCTCTTTCACTCTTTTTCTTTCTGTTATTTTTTGATGGTAAATTGGAAACATCACGCTTTCTGTCAAATTGATTTGTTGACAGGGGAAATGCCAGAGCAGTTTGTGAAAATTCATATACATTTCTTCTATTTTAAACTCCAGCATGCAGACATGTCTCGTAGAAAGTTGAGAGGAGAGGGAAATTCTACTTTGTAGAGAATTTTTAATAACACTCTGTGAATGCTTTGGGGTATAAACATAGCTGGAGTTTAGTGTTGAGGAAGAATAAAATATAAAATATTTTCCTAAAAGTATTATACACGGGGACTTTACCATTTCTCTATTCCTCTCTTCATTTTTGCGTTATTTTTTCAATACTTTCAGATTCCTTTAGAATAATGACTTGCAGGAAATCGTGACCTCACATTTGAAGATTTTTATAAGCAAATTCTCGGAAATAAAGAAGTTGTAAGGTACAATACTTTCAACAATGTTGTAATAAAACACAAAAAATCAAACAAGCTCAACAGAGATTGGAAAAAGAATCGAATAATGTTAAAAACATTAAAATCTTGTAAGGAAATTGCTCGTAAACAATGCAATTTAAAAAATTAAGATTCAATTTGCAAGCAAGAAAGTGGGGGGACTATGCAACGTTTCTAATTTTATCTCTTAACGACTCTTTTACATTGACATTTTACCAGCTAATTACGCAGTTCTCAATTAAAAAAACAAATTTAGAAAGATTTTAGAATGATAACAAAGCAATGAATCAATATTTCATCTGTTTCCGGTTTCACTTGGACTAGCCCTAGTAAAATTCATTTTTTGCGGTCAACTCTCAGCTAATCTCAAAATTTAAGTTGTTAGAATATTATTGGTTTAATTAATGTTCTCTTCCTTCCTCTTTTTTCCCAATGAGCTTGTGGAAGACGTAGATTTAATCTAAAATGAAATATCAGATTGAAAAACGATGATGATAGTGGTGGGAAGGAGGTGGTGGTGGTGAGGTTACTTATAAAATGAAGGTTTAATACTTATAAAGGGAGAATTTAAAAATATATGGAAAAAGTTCATTTTACACTTGGTCTCATTTCAGAACATCATTAGATTAGATTAGACAATTCCATTGGTTAGTTGGATTTCTCCGTCGTGTTGATTAAAGAGAGTTGGATTAGAGAGCGTGGCTTCCTCTTTCTGTCAAAGTGACGGGTTCTCTCAGGAAAATTCGTCTGAAACTCTGTCTTCTACTTTTTTACAATGTTTCTATACGAAACTCTTTGAACAGACACTGACGGATTTTGCTAAAAAAGAATGCAGTTGGAATTTCATTCACTCTAGAGAGATGCTCATTTTGACATTCCGGTTGTTTCCTTTGTAGCAGAAAATAGGAAAGTTTTGCAAGTTTAAAAAACAATGTGAAACCCGAGAAAAAATCTTTTAAAAGGAAACAAAAGGTTTTAAAAAATTATTAATTAAAGGGATAAAAATATGTACAACCAACAAAAAATAATGTAGTTTATTTTTTCGAGGTTTTATACACACCGAAAGTAATAGAAGCCACACGCTAGAAAACTGGAAGTGTATAAAAAAGACACGCATTGAATATAGGAAAAATATGGAACGGTGAAACGAAAAAGTTTATTGTTATTTATAAGGAAAACAAGTCGTTAGAAATATTTTATAGGAGGATGCAATAGAAATAAATAGAGAAAATAAAATAAAGAGACTTGTTTTCCTCGTTTTGTGTGCTTTTTCTTTATCCCAAGGACAGTATAGAAAAGAAGCTCTTAGGGTATAATAGTAGAAGCTTATAAGCTTTGAATTTAAAAAGAAAGGTGACTGAACAAGGAAAATATACTCTCTTAAGATATTTATAGATCATTCTCCTGCATAATGTACATTGTACACGTTTAACTTGTTCTCTTTTCCATGCTCCATCTCACCGTATTCTATTCACCACACCGATTAGTGTGTAAAAACCGAGCAGAAAATATCCACATAAAAATAAGGTTTTACAGAGATTTTTATAAAGGAATTATAAGAAGGAATGATGTGTGATGTGATGGAAAATGCTGAGAATTTTTCCTGTATAGCGTCTATGAAGAAAAATGCAGTGGAGAAAAGTCAGGAAAAGAGGAATGATGATGATGCCTGAAAGGAAATGGGAAAAGGGGTCTTATAAACGCTATAAGGTTTTATACAGCATTCAATAGTGAGAATAGAACGGGGAAATGTCTTCCTGTGAAGAAAATACCTTTTTTGGTTGTGGAGGAGGGGAAAATGTAGGTGATCGCAGTATCTCCGTCATCATCTTCCCATCCTCAGGACTCTCCTTATCACCTCGTATGAATCCAGTAGGTGGCTGTTATCCTGAGAAGATATTGAATTTCTACAAGAAGTACCCTCTTGCCAGGGAAAACGTTTATTGCCTTTTGTTTTTATTACTGAGCCAAGAGCGTGAAACGGTGTTTTTTTATGGGGAAAATCTATTTAACGTCAGAGGTTATTTTGATGATGTCATTTGGATTATTTGCTAATGTTTAAATATAAATAAACTGGGTTCTTCACCTTTGAACTTTGGGTAATTTCTACAAATTGAATTCTACAATTGATGGTTTCCGCAAAGATTAATTCTTGGAAAAGGTCCTTAAATAAATGAAATAACTGGGAGGGAAAGTGGTGAGCCGGAATTGAGTTTGGTATTGAGCCATGAAAAATATTCTCTGTTGGTTTTAATAACCAAAGATGATACACAGCAGTGGAGCTATTTTAGAAATGTGAAGTTATAAATAACGGGTTCGATATCAAATATCATCATCGCATTACACTTGATGACCATTTCATCTTCCTGAATGGCTCACTGCACTCCGCTCTGTGATTCTAGCTGCTAATTTCACATTTCTTTCCGCTCATAGACATTTCTAATCTCTTTTTTGGCGTTGATTTCACCTTTGAAATTTTGGAAAGCCAGGGACCGTGTAGCATGATAATCAGGTATATTCAGATATCTAATTAGAGTTGGTTATTCCAACGTAAGAGGAGAAGAGACTGTAAAATGCAATAAAACAAAAGTGTAATGATAAAGGATTGCACCCGAATGGTTTTTCAAATATATCACGTCATCATCATTATTTTAAGGATGATCTCTCCATTCCTCCTACCTACTCCTCCTCCCGTGTAGTTCAAACCCAAACTGAAGGTTTTCCAGTTTTCTAGTTAATTACAACAAGTTCTTGTTAACTGCTCTCTTGTTCATTTTCATACGTGTAACATAAAATTACGATATCAAAGTCTGCAAATCCATCCGTCCAGTGCTATCATCATTCTCTGTGTTTACACAGGTAAACATTTTCAAATTTTAATCCTTCATCGTTATCATCTTTTGTAGTAGGAACAGAGAGGCTTTACTGGCATTACTTTGTTTACACGCCACTCCTTTACAAAAACAGTATAAAGCCACTAAAAAGCTAATCCAAACGAACACTAATAATCTTTAATTTTCTTTTATTCTCCCCCAGTATTTCCAACCTTTTCATGGTCAACTAATGAATGTGCTGTTAATCAAGCTGGTTTACTGTCACTGTTACAAAACCTTTTGCTAATAATGTAGATTAACAAGAGATAACGAGCCCTTTTCACTTGACCAGCCAATCTCCTCCTACTTTTTTTCAAAAGGAAATGTATAAAAAGTTTATTCACAATAAAAAAGCGTCCACTTGTCTGTTCAAAAAAAAGCAGAGACTGTGTAGCTGTGAAAACAAATAAATAAAAATAGTTTTCTATGATAAATCGATTTTTTTATCTTAATCGTTTAACTTTTTAAATAATAAAAAGTGTATAAAGCCTGTATTGGTAGATGTGCTTTCTTTTCCCTTAATCCCTTACACGATCATGAACTTTGTCTTTTTTTCTCCCAGTTTAGCAATAATGTCCAATGGTGACCAATAACTGGTGAAAAAAGGGCTTTGGAGACTCCGGTGGCAAACTCTTAATCGTGATCGTCTTCTTTTCAAAGATGAACAAATGTAGAAGTTTATCATCTTTCTGTCCTCCTACCTTCTCTTTAGATACTTTTTTATCTAAAAAAATCCCCAAATGATAAAAAAACTTCTATTTCAAAGTTTACCTCTTTAAGACAGGTTTTTTACTTAAAAAGAGAGAAAAAGCCATCATCATCACTATCCACTATCACAGTTTTTTCATTGAATGGTCAAATTAGATCAGTGGAGCTCAATCTGAAATGTTCCTGTGCTTACAACAACGGCCGCTGGTGCGGGCACTGTTTACAAGGCTTTATCCCGATCCAACTGTAATCAAAATCGAAAGAGTTTTCGCAAAAGAAAGCTAGAAGGAAATGTATTTATTTTTTTATTTAATAGAGCAACTATAAGAACACTGTTTTTTATCTCTTTCTCTCTATTCCGATTTGATTAGAAAGTTTGAGAAAAATTAAACGATTTAAACATATACAGAAAGCTGTATCAATGTACGCAGTGATGGGCCCTGATCTAAAAGAAGTTGCGTTTTTTTAAAGAAAATAGTAACACATGGCATTTTCTCACCAACGCTACCATTCGTAACGGTCTCTTAGAAAAATAAAAATAGGACAAGAATAAAGAAAGCAGAAAATTTTTACCAGTGCAGTGTAGTAAGTAGTGGCGACCGTGGTTCTGATGCTGGTTGTGTTAACGTCTTCCACACCGTCTATATTTATAATGTGCTTATTCTGCGTGTTTGTATGTCATTCTGTCATGGAAACGATTTTCTGCGGTTCTTGTTCCATTTTAAGTTATCAGGAAGCTTCTGATTGGCTGGAGAGTAACGTCATATTTTGCTGTAGCCAGTCAGATCCTGGGATTCCTATGAGCGGGAAATTCAAAAAGTATAACTTGATCTTTTCTACACAATGTTTCTAAAATTAGTCATTTTTAACCTTAAAATCGTGAAAATTTACTCTAAAGTACAATTACATGATGCGTATTGTCGAGCAAGGAAAATTTTGTAAAATTTGCGAGAATTAATATTTTTCTAGAACATGATCATGATGATGATCCAATCGGGCCGCGTTACTAGTACACAGATAAAGAAAAGAAAATGGGGATGGCCACCAAATTATACTGGACTCTCTGGAAAATATAAAAGTTTAGAAATTGTAAGCTTTCTCAGAATTGGATAAAGAAACTCTGTGGAACTGTCTTACTTTGGCATTCCTCCCCACTTTGTACATAACACAATTTCCTTCAAACATTCTACTGGTAAGAATAGTGAATTGTGCGGATTTTTTTAAAGTCACAACTTTGCATTGAAAAAGAGAAAGGAGAATTGTAAATTGTTAAGAAAACTAGTAAAGAGTAATAATAAATGAACACTGTTTATGATTTACTTTCTTGTCTTCCTCTTCATCTTGTTGTATTGTGTGTGTGGAGTGGAATATTAGTCTCGTATATTTTTTATGCTCGTGCATAATATCCTTATAAAATATGAATTTCACAAAGCAATTTATTTTTAAAGATGGAAAGGAGAACGAAAAAAGGATTGTAATGGGAAAGTTTAAAAAATAAGCGATGAGGTTCACTTTAATATGCGAAAAAGGATCTCGTTTTTGCCTTACTACCTTCCTTGAGATTTCCAACGCGTAATACACTACAGTGAGTTTATTTCGTAACTTTCCCGCTATTTGTTTCCATAGTTTAAATTTTCTGTTATGAAAGATGTACTTGGGTAATGATGGTGCTAAGACTGATGATGATGAAGTAAAAAATATATATTCGCTTGAACATGAAAAAGAATGAAAAGAAAGTTTAGAAATCTCAAAAACTCTTACTTCTATTTGTAGAAACGGAAGTAGATGAAACTTTAACATTTTTTGACTGCATTCCCGTTTTACTCTTTTTCTTTTACAATGTAAACTCTTTCCCATTTCCCTCCAGTTTTTTTCACAAAAAGTTTTCTTTCTTTGTACATTACACTTTCTACAGTGTATTCTACCCGGGTATATAAAAATACACGCTATTTGTATATAAATAACAGTGTATAAAGAAGAAAGAGATGAAAAGTAAGGAATATGTTACACTCGTAAAAGTGAAACTTAAGTTTCCCCTCGGGTTGTTAACAGAAGTAAAAGAAGAATAAGGGGGATGCCATTTCCCCACGAAATAGCCTATGAAGAGTAAGTTGTAGTTTAAACGAAAAATTCTCCCATAATGTATATTCTTCTATCTGTTCTTTAAAAAAGCACAGATTAGACTTTGCAAAACTCCAATTGTAACAAGGACACTAGTTTTCTAAACGCTATACTGTTGGAGGGAGAAGAAGATAATGACAAGGGAAAATATCTCTAAGATTTTTCATCTAGTGTACTAGTTGCAAGATAATTGCGAGTTTTGTATGAGTAAAGCAATAAAATTGCAGAGCAATGAAAATAATTTTATTTACCAGGGTAAATCATTGTTTTAAAGAATTAAAAAATATTGAAAAATTTTCTAAGAAATGGACAATATAAAGTTGGCTGGGATATGCAGTACTGCACCAGAGTTTTAGTAATCTCTGGTAATAACAATGGAAGAAGCCAGAGAGGAAAAAAGTTTTTTAAAACGAGATATAGATTTATAGCTTGTGGAATCTCGAGTCTGGAGTTTTATTTAAGCCAGGATAATTTTTAAAGCCATTCCTCCCGTTCCCCCTATTTTGAGAATGCTCGGATTTACAGAGTGAAAGTTAAGTCCTTTCTCAAGAGGAGGAGGATAACGCAGTGGAGAATGGAAAAAGTAGCCATTTTAGGTTTTTAGTGGTAGCTTTTTCTTTTCCTGGTCATCTTTATAGCCCGCGTGGCTCGGCAATCCATTAAATGTATTAATGAACCGTAGTTTTTAACTATTATTTAAGCTCTTTTTATTTCAATGAGAGTAATCCTAGTTTAAATATGAAGATTTGTTTTAACTATCACGCTTTTTTCGAGGAAAAATTACGAGAACAATTTCAATTTATGAGAAAGTGATAGGAGGAGCGGCTACTGCTCTCTGATGAGCTCCTTCATGATCATCGTAGATTTTATTTCTATGGCAGGAAACTTGATATCCAATGTTTTAAACGATGAATCTATTTCTATTACTTGTTTTTCTAAGTTCCCAAGAAAACGGCCTAGCTGGCTCTAAAAGCGCTCATTTCTTGTAAAAATTGTTTTTCTTCACGTTATCCATGGATTTCTTAAGTATGTGCTTAGAAATCGTGAAGCAACTCATTTGTTGCTGGAAATTTCGCCACATCATAGAATATGTTGAAGGAAGCGAGATTTAATATTTGTAAAAAATTGATAAGATCCATTACTGGAGGAAGGAAGCGCTTTTTAGTGCTATGTACTTGTAAACCTCTATTTTAGTGTAGGTAAACCAACCTAATCAAAGTTTATTATCGATTGCAAACAGTAAAAATCTCCGGTAATTAACTCATTAACGTCTGCAATTTATTTTAAGGATTTTCTAGGAATCCGCCAAAAAACTGAAACAAGTTCCCAGAAAAATCCATTTATTACTTTCTTGATATCAATTTAGCCCATTTTCAGATTAAGAAATGAATTTTATCCCTTTACTAAAAGATTAGCGGCTTTGTATGGGAAATTGTGAAGAGAAAGTGTTTTTAGATGTATTCATAGAAACTGAGTGAGAAGAGTAGCAGCAATGTCGTTTAAAAATTATTTTTCCTTTATGCTCTCAAACTATGCGTACTTCCTTTTATATGACGCAATCAAATAGCAACCAAAACAAAAAAGGGTTTGAAGTGGAAATTTAAGGAATGTTTAAATAATTTGAAAATTTAACATTAAAAATACCAGAAAATCCTTTTCTAACTCCTTTCTTGTGGAGTTTCAACCTTTCATGTAAAATACATATAACCTACCTTACACTGAATTTACATTGTATTATGAAAATAATTTGGAAAAGGAATCCTTGTAAAGACTTTTTACGTCCTAAGGTGATTACTCATTATATGATGAACAATGTATTATGCAAGTTAAAAGAGTAAAGTGTTATAAACTCAAAAAAGGAATCATCATCACCAAAAATCTTTTCACTCTTTCAAGATGTGATAAGGTAGTGTTTTCTGTGGCCTATCTGCCTGTATCCATTCTCTCCATGTATTTACAAATGATGATGATGAAGAAGTGAAAAATGGGAAATCTGTAGAGAAAAATGTGAAGGTTGTAGTAGGTTGTAAGCTGGTTGCTTTAGTTCCCATTTTTCTTTACTTCATAACTATTATTTCATGTAAGAGCGGCTTGGATACATCAGCAATCATCATCGTGATTTTGACATCGCCACCATTTTAGCAGAGATTGCTCCAGGCTCCCGTTGAGCTTTCTGGCTGAGCAGAGAGGTACAGAATGCTGGAGTAGGAAAAAGGAAAGATGCCTAGTGAGAAGTATCTAAGAGTAATGGAATGTTTGCTGTTTTTGAAGCATTCAAAAAATTAAGGAATACAGAAATCGTTAGTGGCGGTTTTGTCTACAACATTTTTCTTTCATTCCAATTTTGCTAAAGCTTAAGCTACGATAGTAAAACTGCACAGATTAGCTAATGAAGGAAAATAATCATTTTTTAAACAATAGAATAAAAATTTAACCGTAGGCTTTGTAAGTTACTTCAATGACATTAAAATCTTATAATACAGCTTCGGGAATACTGCAAACTGCAAAACGGCATCTGAGCAGTTATTACATAAAAAATGTTTTAATAGACAAATTATGTACGAATGACATTTTCTTTTTGGGTTTATTATGTACACGTATTTAAATGCATCTTCTGTCTGAATGAGTTCCCATTGAAAGCCCTTTCTCCGTCATCAAACAAATTTCTAGGTTTTGGTTCTTTTGTTACGATATGCCTTTTGGGAATTGGTTCAGGAGAAAAAATACAAAAAATGAGGAACCTTTGTTAATTTGGCAATTCTTGTTTCTAGTATATTCGCTGTAATATGAATTATGTTTCATTTCTATTGAGAATATTTTTGAAGTGCTCAGGTAGAGGTAGATTTACACTAGTTTTTAAAATAAATGAAACAAGGGATTCAGATTCAAGTTCATAATTTTTCTTACGAGAGATGATTACAATGGCGAATGAAGGTTTTTTGAATAAAAAGGAGTATATATGACGTAAGAGGTTAATTAAGATTCAGGGTCTCCACATTTTCTCACTTTCCATTCTCTCTTCACCCAAGCTTACTTTCACTTGTAACCGCACCACCACCACCTCCTCTTGATACAACTTACTACCTTTAACCAATTATCTCTCTTTTTAACCTCCTTTCCTCTGCTCAATTCTCTCACAAGGAATAAGATTCCAAGTAACAGAGTTTGTGGTAAAAAAGCAGAATTGAGAACGACACTGGTTCCTAGAATAAGTTTAATCATCATCATCACATGCAAGATTAATGGAGAGCCGGTATTTGCGAGAAAAATTCGTATCTTAATTCTCCTTAAAGTCTCAATTTTACATGATTTTCAACAGTAAAAGGATCAGGAAGAGGATAGAAAAATGATAATTTCTTTCAAAACTAATCCAAAAGATGTAGGGAAGGAGTGCGAGTGAGTCAATGACAAAAAATTCTGTTTTTGATCCTCCTTTTTATCATTTTTGTAAAACTTTTTTACTACGTATCACTGAAAATTGAATAATTTTTCCCCAAGTAGAAAGAACAAATGTAAAGTTTATTATTGGAAATTATTATTTTTGTAAGAAACGGTGTGGGAGACAGAAGGGGAAATAAAGACTTTTGCAAAACAATTGTTTGCTTTCTTATATTTTCCTTTTCTATTTGTTTCTGACAGCTCCAGGGATCTTACTCTGTGAGAGTTCTAGTTTTTCTAACGATGATGATTATGACGATGGTACTTGCACCGTTCGATTCCAGTGTATGACACTCCTTTTAAAAGGAGCAAGAGCAGCAATATTTTTGGCGTTCAACTTCTCTCTTTAATTACATTTGTTTGGAGAGAATTGGAACAAAACAGAAGTCAGGGTGGTGGGGGAAAATACATAAATATAGATTGAGTGCATAAAACCGGCAAAGTTAAACTGATTGTGAGTGGTAGTATCGCTAGTGTTTCTCGGTACCTTGAGTCCGCCCCGTGGTGAATGTGCAAAGTTTTCCTGATCTCTTACTTTCCACTTCATCTTTCCAAATTTTCTCTCACTTTCTCCTTTTCTTAACAACTATTTTTGTCGTGACAGTTGCTCCAGTTTGACTAAAAGCTTTGACATTGTGTGTGATTCAGTAGACTGTGAAGCTAATCTAATTGTTTTGTGTGCCCCCGTCATATAAATTCACCGTGTGGGTGAGTAATGCTAATAATAACGAAAGAAGCTGAGAGTTGTATTTATTGCGGGGGAAAATCTTGAAATAGAAAAGCCACGAGAAAAAACGGCTATGCACGCGAGAATAGAAAACAACTTGTGAAAAAAGTGGTTTTGTAAAGAAAAAAAACGATAATAAAGACACAAAGTGGAGGAGAACAAGTAGATCACGATGAAGATGATTGTATGAGCGAGGTCAGAAAAAAGAGAAATAGCAGAAAATAATATAAATACGAGAGTGGAAAGCATAATAACTAGTCTTTCTTCAAAATTCTGCTCAATTCCTTTCACCCACATTTTCTATTTTTAAACATTCCTTATACAAAACCATTTATGGAAGGTAATCTGCATTTTTAAACTTTGGAATTACAAAATATTTTAAAATAAATTAAATCTAATTTTAATATTTTTCCAGACACATTTTAAAAATTGAACAGTTTATTTCAACCCTTGAGGTTTAGTACACATTGATTTTTGTAATGTGAACTGTGAATTGTGAACTTTGTGAATGTGAGAGAGAAAAAGCGTTCACTTGCACACAGAACAGAAAGAAGAAAG
>JAANSO010000165.1:0-65291 GCA_036507315.1 Lepidocyrtus fimetarius
GACTTTACAAAGGTCGGACTAAATGCGGATTAGACCTTCTTTGGATAAGACCTTCTTTTCCCTACGATTTGTGGGTTAGACCATCCTCAATTAGACCTCTTGTGGGCAAATCGTCGGTAACAATGTACGCTTGAACTTTAAATTAAGATTTTATTAAATAGGCCTATTGATTATGTAGGAAAAAATTGTTTTTATAAACTTCGCTTTTCGGGGTAATATGAGAATAGCTAAAAATAACTGGACTGTTTGTATGAAAGAAATGTTTTTTTGCTTGCTTTAGAAAGTAAATCATTAAATCAAGGATTTAAATTTAAGTTTACCTTTCCCAAATTATTCCCTTTTAAACTTTGGTTAATTATAATTAGAAAAACACTTCTTACTTACACTGACGTTGAAATATAAATGGACTGAAGGCTGGTGGCTCTAATGATAAAGATGTTTTAAAACTTTCGAATCAAAATCGGTAAAGCAATTTGAATTGCTTTCTGCCAGGTTGGAAATTTTTGTTCATATTTGTGACTTTAATTACAAAACCAAGGTTTTAAAGGTTTGGATGTAATGTTTAAAGTTGGTTAAATCTATGCCTTCTCTTTTTAAAAATGTACTAATAAACTTAAGAAATCAAGTGTTAGGTAATTGTAACATTAGGTAAAAAAATTTATCACAATGCATGCCGGCTTATAATACAACCTTGATTTTTATTTTTTATTCAGCCACTTGCTAAAGTATTGCAAATATTTCAATTTATTACATAAATTCAATTTTTTTTTCAAAAAAATATGTTCAACTATTAAACATTTAAAAAAATGTTTCATAATGCAAAAAAATCCAATGTTAACATAGTAATGCCAGCCATTTGCATGGAGTTTTGTGGAATCCGTCATTATCCACGAGGAAAGCATTATCGTCACCCTTTTCCCTTGCAAAAAAGTGGGAAAAGGACAGTCCAGCCATTCTTTGCGGATTTAATTGAACGGGTTGCACACGCAACTGCACGCATTGCACACGATGATGATGATGATGTTGACGATGATGCAATAGAGGATGGTCACTTTACTGTCCATCAATGAAATTGACAATAATATAATAATGTTCAAAAAATGTGATTTAATTTGTTTTAATTGTTACATAATATTGCTTTTCTATTATTGGTAATTCATTTTTAATTCAATTATTTTTTAAGTGAGCACATTAGAGCACGTTTTGTTTTTCATCGATTTGTCTAACTATGTAATTGTTTTGGGGCGTAGTTAGTAATTAAAGTGAATTATATTTTTTTAACTGTAAAACATGAAAGGGATATAAAATGGGATAACAGGATTGATGTAATTAAAAGTACGACTGATTTGTTTGGTGACGGTGTTATTGTTAGGATTAATTAAGCAGCTGAGATATTGTGAACTTTATCACATAAACAAGAGAGCAAAGTTTATTAATTCGTAACAATGGGAAAATCGCCAGAGTTTCCGTTCGGAGTTCAAATGTTCCGGAAAAGTAAAAGGCCGGTGAGATATGGCATCGATGACTCGGTTGAGGACACTCGTCCTGTAGTACCCAAAAAGGATGCAAAACCTGCTGTAAAACCTGCAAAAAGGAGTAAAAGTCCAGGGTCATTGTTTGCTAGTTTCTTCAGGGATCGTAAGAAGCCGATAAGGTATGGATTCGATGAGTATGCGTCGGAGGAACCTCCTGCAGCACCTGCCCCAAAAAAGGCAGTCAAAGCTCGACCTTCGATACTGAAGCCAAAGCCGGTTACAAAGAAGACGACAAAGAAGACAGTTTCACCATCTCCTCCGCCAAAGCGGGTGGCAAAAAAACCAGTTTCACCCTCTCCTCCGCTGAAGCCGGTTGTAAAGAAGATAGTTTCACCATCTCCTCCAACAAAATGGATTAAAATCAAAATGTGTAAGTTCCAGTTCCCCCGTATCATAATACCCCTTATTTATTACCTTACTTATGCTATTTATACTCCACAATTTAATAAGAATTTCAGCATTTTTACAACTTCTGTTTGAAACATTTGATAGTTAATTTTGGAAATGTAATCTAAATACGAATAGGTAAACGCAGGCTCCCTCCCAAAACATATTTCATTCAAAAGGTTCATGAACAAAGAAAAAGGTACACGCTAGAGTATAGAATGAGGCGTGTTTTTTTATAAGCAGTCAATACTCGATATAACGTTCCTAGTTATAACGATCCCTCATCCCTATCTATTATGTCGCCCGAATCAAGCTAATGTATTTTAAATTGACAGATCAATGGAAATAACGAATCTAGATAGATTACAATCTAGTTTAAAGGACCCTAAGATTAAAAAACTGTACTTATAACGGTCCTATGGATTAAATTACCTACGTATAGAAGTCCTTAGGTAAAAAGCCGTCTCTTCATAACATTTTAGAGTTCGTTATATTGAGTTTCGACTCAAGAACTTTGGATTACATAATAGTGGGTTGTTATAGCCATTTCATAAGGAGCTAGAGAGGATTTAGAAAAGGTAAATGTTTCAATGTTCCCCTCTCTTTGGTAGAAAAATCCAGCCTTTGTCTTTCTAAAGCCCAAAGCTCTACAATTTTCGCTCTTTTCAACGCTCTCAAAAGCATTGCGTAGACAGCGCAGATAAAAAAGCTTTTTTCTTCGCTCGAGCTTTGTATTTTAGTATTGTATCGTACCTTGTCCAAAAATGATTTTTCCGCGGATCATTCCTCTCATGCAAAATAGCATTGTCTGGGATGAGGTTGCCCTATCCCGGCTGTACATTTTGACCCTTCTCGTATGCTCTCCGAGCTTCGTTTTTTGTTCGTTTTTTAGTCCATGAATAGGGTTTCTCCATCTCGGAGCAGGAGTATGTAGCAAGTAGAAAAACGTATGGAATTCGTTAGCATGCAAATAAGGGTGCATCTCATGGTCCACACAACGCCACATTTTTTAGCGGAGACGAGAGGGGCATTCAAACGAAGAGAGTGCATGTTGTCCTTTACTTTAGCTTCGGCTTCCTTAGTAATTTGGTTAGGAATGCATGGAATTGTTGGCTACAGAGTGTACATTTTCCTCATCATACAGAGAGTACAGTGCATAGGGAGAGGGACAGAGTGTAGAGAGATGGGTAGTTCCAGTAGAAAATGAGTGGAGCGAGCGTAACACAATTTCTGTGCATTTAGCATTGAAAAAGCATCATCAGCACAAGCAGTGTTTTTTCTCTGAAGGTTTTTAGTGCATTTTTAGAGAGGACGCTTTGAATTTTTTCGTTTGTTTTTTCTTGTGTTCCTTCGTTGTTCTCCAGTTTTAAAAATATTTTGATGATAAATTAATAACATTTAATTAACAAGATAAACATACTTAACTATAGTACTTGGTCAAATGATACGTTAAATTGAAGAAGTTGATAAGAAGTTATCCTGAGGAGTTCCAAAAGGGGTGGAGAATTTGAGACAAGTAATATTATCTTTTAATTGCAATTAAATCTAGTTATTATTAACATCGATTTAAAGTCAATGGTGTTTAGAGCATTTTTGTATGTTTTAAATATTTAATAAAGGTAACAATTAGTATGAATGATGGCGTAATTGTTTTTTTCCTGGATTGGTCTAAATTGAAATTAAAGCAATAAAAAATAAATTGTTGGCTTGTTTAAATTTTTAAAGTTTCTTGTTGTTTCTCTCTTGTGCATACAGAGTGTGTGGTTTTGTTTCCATGGAATGTAATTCTCAAGTCGTTAATTTTCAAATAATATGAATATTACGGGGGGAAATGCAAGCTCGTCCAATTGTTTTCGAAGCTGAGGATACCGGCCATCAACATTATCCTTCAGAGCGCTGCTGGGATTTAAATTACAGGCTAGTACGGAGTAATGGCTGTTTGTTAGGTTTCGCTGCTGTGATTGTTGCCCTCGTTGAGTTTTTAGTTGGAAGCTTGGAAGATAGTAATAAATCGGAGAAACCATTTGCCTTGAAAGAATATTATGTAATGAAAAATCTAGTTAAAAAAGTGAGTAACAACTCCTTATCACCTACTACTAAACAACGCGTCGGTGTTGGTTTAGCTAGTAATGAAGATGGGTGAAGTGGGGGAGGACGCCAAGATCAGTCCACCAAACCACCACCACGTGAAGCTTGCCTCAAACACGACGGTAGTAAAAACTGACCACAATTATGGTCAGTTTAACAGGATAGAAGGCTTAATAAGTCTTTACGATAAGCCGTTTGTTGAGCAGTTACCCGCAAAGAGGTGCTTCCTTCGTGGCGAACCCATAATTTCTGGGGAGCCAAGCCCTGCGCATGCCTTTGCTAGCATCCTCCCATCCACTTACAATCGAAGGCGAAAATACCTTTTTAAAAAGTATTTGAGAGGTTGGAAACGCCACTCTTCCAACGGGAATACCGTGTTAAAGCTGAAGGGAAAGAATCGATACACAACAAAGTTTTTAGAGAGTTTGTTTGTTCGCAATGTTATCTTTGAGACTTTACCGCATGTGCCGGCTCCGGCATTTTGGAGCTTTATATCCAACTCTCTTAATCACAATTGTACCTTGTCTTGTGGAAAAGATGAGAAAAGCAAGTGCGGCGTTGTTGTTAATAGTGGTGAGAACACTAGTAACTCTAATGAAAAAACAGTTGGAGATAAGTGCGAAAGCCTGTTATATAACTTTGTACATAGTTGTGTTCCGAACCCTAGTGAAATACCAGAGACGACCCCGTCTAGTGGTTCATGGTTTAACTGTTTAAGTGAAAAAAGATTTGACAAGGCAGAAAATAAACACTTATTATATTCTGTTTATGGTACGGCGAAAAAGACAAAGAGTGGTTGGTTAAATAAACAATTAAAAAAATCTCGATCTCCTTCATTAAGCACTTTAAACGAAAATAAAAAAGAAAGCACGCCAGATGCTGCACCTCCTTCGCAAATACTGACTACCAACGGTGGGGTTGGAAGTGACAGTGAAACGAATTCGCCTGCATCAGACTTAAATAGCCCCTCCATCACTAGCGCGCCTATTCTAGTTAATAATAGTAGTAATAGTAAACCATCAGGGAATTTTGCTTCAGGGGGTGCGGCAAACCCTGTACAGATTAAAAAACCGACTACTTGTTGTTCTACAGCTACTACGGCTCCTGCGGATAAGGTAATAGACGTATCGAACCTTCCTGTTCAGAACCTAATGCTTTCGCGATCACAGGAAAAGCGTAAACAGTCCAAGGAGATAACATCATCTCAAGTAACAGCTTTCACTCTCGATGAAAGTGGAAAGCCTACAGCAATATCTTTATTGAAAGTGGATGATCGACCAGGAAGGATACCGTCACCAACTAAAACCTTGGTAAACAGTAGGAAACTTGTAGACACTTCCAAACCTGGAACAGCAACAGTCAGCTCAAATTCTAGCGAGATAAATACCAAGTCTGTGATTTCGGGAAATAGTAATTCATCTTCCTCACCCACCACCGTCAACAGCGGAAGCCTTAAAGGTGTTAGTCCAGGATGCAACACTGTTACAACTTCACCTTCACAACCAGCACATGTAACAAGAGGAGTTAGCAACAGCATTGCAAAGTTAAATAGTACCTCTCCTATTTCTTCTGTTGCCAATTCGACCATCCCCAATCAAGTTAATCATGGCGGGTCTCCTCGGGGTAGGAAACCACTGGCGGGTCCAAAACCACCCAAAAAATACTCCGAAAAGATGAAAGCGGAGGCATCCGTTGTGCAGCGGATATCAGAGCTTCAAAAAGAGGGAATGTGGTGGGAAAAAAGGCTTCCTAAAGTATACGAGCCCCCTAAAACTAAGGCACATTGGGACTACTTGTTAGAGGAAATGACATGGATGGCCACGGACTTTGTAAATGAAAGGAAATGGAAGAGGAATGCTGCCAAAAAGGTAACATTTTTTATTTTGTAATACTACTACTACTACTAATAATAATAATAATAATTCTTTCTTTATTCAAAAACTGAGCTTTTGTTTGTTGTTAACAGTGTGCACGAATGATTGAAAAATACTTCAATGACAAAGAAAACAAGCGCTTAAAGGCTGAGAAAGAGGAAGAAATTAAAAAGAAAAGAACAGCATCAGCGATTGCTAAAAGTGTACGTCAATTCTGGTCAAATGTTCAAACAGTCGTTGAGTTTAAGGAACAATGCATTATTGAAAGTATGAGAAAACAAGCGCTTGACCAAAAGCTGAGCTACCTTGTTAATGAAACTGAAAAATATTCGGAAATCGTTGCACAAACATTTACATCTTTGGCTGTTAAGACCGGGATTGAAGAAGCAAAGGATGATAGTAATTCTGCCAAAGCATTATCTGCTCAAGGTTCCAGCTCAGGTGATGCGGAAGAACCCTCCACATCAACAGTTGCTCCAGTAGAGGAGGATGATGTTGAATTTGTTCCTCCAGTTGATTCAGAATCTGATGTAGATGACACCATTGCTGAAGAAGAAGCGAAAGAGAAGGTTGATCCTTCTGACCATAAAAATGAACTGAATGATCTGGAAGCAGAAAACAACATGTCAATTGAAGAATTATTAGCAAAGTATTCCAATTTCATCAACAATCCTGACTCTTTCAAAGAACCTGATGAGCCAGCTCCAGCTCCGGTTCAAAGAACACCTGTGAAAGTACCCTCAGTAGAAGGTCGCGTCACAAGACGAAGAACCATGTCAGAACGTCAACTTCGAGCTTCAAGTACGAAAACCATAGAAATCAAGCAGGAGGTATTCTCAGATCCTGAAAGTGACGACTCCAGTAATACGGAAGAAGAATCTGAAGAAGATGCTGCTGAAACTGAAATGAAGGATGGGTTGGCCTCGCTAGTGAAGTCAAACTTTTCCCCTATTAAAAACAGCAGCACTGATGAATCAAGCAAATTGGCTGACCTGGCAGAATCGTTCCAACCCAAAGGGTATACCTTGTCATCTACAAAAGTTGTCACTAAAGTACCACATATTTTGCGTCATTCTCTTCGTGAATATCAACACATTGGACTGGATTGGCTGGTAACAATGTACGACAAACGGTTGAATGGAATTTTAGCAGATGAGATGGGCTTAGGTAAGTGAACTCATTAACTACATTTGACAACTTTTCTTAAGCAGTTTTATATGTTTATCATGTATTCTTTTTAACAGGAAAAACTATTCAAACCATTGCATTGCTGGCATATCTTGCCGTTGATAGAGGGAATTGGGGTCCTCATTTAATCATTGTGCCTACATCCGTAATGCTAAATTGGGAAATGGAGTTCAAGAAATGGTGTCCAGGTTTCAAGATACTCACCTACTATGGATCACAAAAGGAAAGAAAGCAGAAACGATCTGGGTGGACAAAGCCAAATGCATTTCATGTTTGTATCACTTCATACAAATTAGTCATTCAGGATCATCAAAGCTTTAGGAGAAAGCGCTGGAAGTATCTCATTTTGGACGAGGCTCAGAATATAAAAAACTTTAAATCTCAACGATGGCAACTGCTCCTCAACTTTCACACTCAGCGCAGATTACTTCTGACGGGGACGCCGTTACAAAATAACTTAATGGAACTTTGGTCCCTGCTCCATTTTTTGATGCCTAATGTCTTCCAGTCCCATATGGAGTTTAAAGATTGGTTTTCAAACCCGCTATCCGGTATGGTCGAAGGAAGTCAGGAGTACAATGAAGATATTATTCTTCGACTTCACAAGGTCAGTCTATACAAAGCTAATAGTATAATATAATCAAAGTCATACTTACTTGGTGACTATCCAAAGGCCCACATATACCAAAAACTTCATATATTTGAATATTTATTTATTAGGTCCTGCGTCCGTTTATACTGCGTAGAATGAAATCCGAAGTAGAAAAGCAGTTGCCACAGAAGTACGAGCATGTCGTCATGTGTTCTTTGTCGAAGAGGCAACGATTCCTTTATGAAGAATTCATGTCTCGAACAAAGTAAGATTTTTATTAGGAATTTAATAAGTTCATAATATTAATATTTATAGCAAAAACTATCAGTATTAAAATAACACTATATTATTAAATTTAGAACAAGAAATACGTTGAGCCAGGGTAGTCTTTTAAGTGTAATTAACGTACTCATGCAACTCCGGAAAGTATGCAACCATCCGAATCTTTTCGAACCAAGACCAATCGTGTCACCATTTCAATCTGAAGGTATCGCTTACGACATACCTTCTTGTGTTTGGGAGGCTGTACAGAATTTACGGGAGGATTCTTTTGTAAGCAGGATGATGATGTTGTATATAATTATTTAATTTATAATCGACCATTCTAATTGAGAATCTTTCTCTTCTAAAACAGAGGCAAAGCTTTCCACTCTTCACTATTTCAAACCCTAGGTTTTCGTACAGCGAAGATCAAGCCAAGAGAATTGATGAACTTACTCCGTTATTTGCATACAACCCTGATGAAAACAGGCGATATGTGGGTATAAATTATGAACAAGTTACTTCTCAACATCCTCCAGCCAAACGGATAAAACGTATTGTAAATTTGGTCAAGAGTGAACCTCCACCGTTTCCCAGGTTGTCTGTACCTTTAATGGGAATCTTATCCGGTGAGAAAATGGATAAACTGTTGGAGGATAATGATTTTGTTGATTGTCTGAAAGATGAAGCGGCAAAAAAGTCTTCGGAAAATCTGGTAAATTTTGTATATTTTATTTTGTTCAGTAACATATACTATTAATATACAGTACACAAGAACGTAGTATTTTATACATGTGTTATTTGCAATTCAGACGAATGGATCTCAACCAGCTCCTGCAGCAATGACAACACGAACGTCTTCTGGAAGAAAATGCGAGTTGGTTGATTTATCTGGTGAGGAAGAGCAAGAAGAGATGGACTTATCAGATGAGAGTGACTTTGAGGAAGTAATTGTAGTAAAAAAGCGGAAAGTAGCCAAACCAAAATTTGATATAAAAACTCGGCTGCAAGTAATGGGATGTACAGTTCAGGATTTTGAGTTGGTAAGTGCTTGATTCTGATTAATTCTATTTTAACGTTCGTTTTCCCTATCTTTGGGATGTCGTAATGATGATTATGACAATCTTGACAAATGGGAAATAAATAAATATTCTATCTGATACTGACCTATTAGTTGTTGACTATACATTAACGGGATCAAATGGATAGTACAAACCTAATAAATAAGAGAATGTTTAAAAAATTTGAAATTATAGTTTTGTTACAAAGAGTTTGGTTGATTTGATATTTTAGGATTACATCCAGGATAGAAAATTACAAGACCGAAAACTGGTTGTAGACAACCTCAACAAAGTTAACTGGGTACGCTGTTATGTCCAAACTTTTATGAATCAGCATTTGGTGGAAAAATGCCAGATCATTGGCACACTACCCCCTCTAAGACTGACAAGCAGGAGAGCTGGTGGTCGCCTAGCCGCGATAATGCAAAGGAAAGAAGCTCCGCCACGGGATTACGAAAAGCAAGGATATTTCAAGTTGGCGTTTAACGATATAAAGACCATGATTAATATTCGCCAAGAATGTCCTGCTTTACTAAATCATCCACGGTTTATGTGGTTAATGACGAATCATTTAAATTCTCTTATTAAAACACCAGAGAACATGGTAACAGACCTTATGGACATCATCAAGCGTTTTGTGGTATACATCCCGGCAGTTAGTGCTCCATCTATAGAAGAACAAATGTTTAGACCATCAAAGTCCATACAGTACTTCAAACATATTCGTCAAATGGACGAGTATAGAAATACTTTCTCAAAGCCAGCTTATATTACTCATCCGACAGCTTCGAGAATGCTTACCCAATTTCCAGATCCTCGGCTTATTCAGTATGACTGCGGAAAGCTTCAAACTTTGGATACGTAAGTGTTAAAATTATGATATTAACTGATTTTTCAACATCAATGAAGAATGTTTGCCAAATTATGAACAAGAAAGACTAAATTAAACAACTGTTTTTTACATTTGTAGATTACTACGACGCTTGAAAACTGAAAACCACAGAGTATTAATATTTACCCAAATGGCCAAGGTGCTGGACATCTTGGAGTCGTTTCTCAACTATCATGGTTACATCTATCTCAGATTGGATGGAGCAACTAAGATTGATCAACGACAACTACTTATGGAGCGTTTCAATGCTGACAAAAAGATTTTTTGTTTTATTCTATCAACCCGGTCTGGTGGCATTGGAGTGAATTTGACTGGTGCGGACACTGTCATATTTTATGATAGTGACTGGAATCCAACAATGGACGCCCAGGCGCAAGACCGTTGTCATCGTATTGGTCAAACCAGGGATGTACATATATATAGACTTGTTAGTGAAAAGACAGTGGAAGAAAATATCCTGAAAAAGTCCAACCAAAAGAGATTACTGGGAGAATTAGCAATTGAAGGCGGCAAGTTCACTACCTCCTATTTCAAACAGGTTTGTGCATATAGATTTGAAAGCACATTATGATGTTATTTTTTATTTTGTGTTAAATCATTTGGTAACTTACTAAATAAGCATATTTTAAATCCTACAGCACACAATTCGTGAGCTTTTTACAATAAATGAGAATGACGATGTTGCCAAAAGACTGAACGTTAGTGGTACTACCAATCTCCCTGTTAGGAAAGAGGAGGAAGATGATTCATCTTTGAACCCGTCTGATCTTATGAGGTCTCCTGAAAAGAAACAAGAAATGCAAATGATTGAGTGTGCTTTGGCGGCTGCAGAAGATGATACCGACGTTCAAGCAGCCCAAACAGTGCATGCTGAGGCTGAAGCTGAAATGGCGGAATTTGATGAAACTGTGGCTTTGGATATGCTTGACGATGGAGTACGTATAAAAATAAGTATTAAACTAAAAAGTCATGTCATAGGTCTAGTTAATGAACTATGTTTTTTTGGTTTGTAGGGAAAGTCTGGACCCAATAGATTTGAAATTGAATTCCAGCAAGTTTACGAGCAGGTATGTTCAAAACTCATCAATAATAGAACGGGAGTGTCTTTAAAAAAACTAATGATCTATAAAATGGTTTATTATAGCTCAACGATGTCGAGCGCTATGCCATTAAGTTCATGGAAGAGTCTATTGATGATTGGTCAAAGGAAACAGTTGCTCAAGCCCAGAAGGATTTAGAAGAAGAAAAATTAGCATGGGAGCTACAACAGGCAAAAACCGAAATATCGGTAAAGATGGAAGTCGAAGATGACGCATCCAGTGTTGATGACATGCTTACTTACAATGCCATGGATACAGTTTCACAGGTGAAGGAATCAACCCCTCGAGTGCTTAATGGTGGAATTCGAGCAATGCGAAAGCCACTTAGAAAATAATACCAATCCATTCTACTCAATTGTTTTAACTAAAAGACTTAAATTATTTATAAGCAATAGCAATATTTAAGCAAAAGAAATAACATTTGCAGCATAGCAGCAAACAAACTAAATAGTAATCCTGATGGATTTTGATTTTAATTGCTATTTTTTCTGTAAAGTATAGGGATTGAATGGTTGACAAACGTCATAATTTTAGGGCATTATTTGGAGTCCTTCATTACATTTCAAACACTATTTTCATACAATTTTATAATCTTGCTACAAAAATCGAAATAGTCAATAGTTGATTGTTTACCTCCGAATTCGACTAATTCTTTTTTACATGTTTTTCTAGTTTTAAGCCCAGTCATTTACTTGTAACGACGTAGTTGGAAAGACTCCACAACTACTATTATTTATATAAAAGAAAGACATGTACGTGCAGCTTCATATAAGCAAACTATGCTGCGATGTAGCTGCACGGTCTAAATCTAAGGGATTACCTATTACCTGGGCGTTTTGTTTTGCTGTTAAATTAAACAATTTAATGCTAAATGTAGACGTTATTTTGACAAAGAAATTAATGTTGCCTATTTCGATTTTCGTAGGTCTGGTTGGCGCAGTTGGGCAATTTTGAACAGGAAATGTTGTTTCCGGTAAGATAAAATTTAGTTTTCATCAAACCTTTTCCACCATCCCATCATATTTTATTACTTATTCAGAAAATTCCATCATTTAGCATTTGCACCAGTTCTTTTCGATTTAATATACTTATATCTTTCCATATTACCATTACATTTTCCAAATTAGCTTTATGAGCCCCCAACTCCGCCACGAGATGAAATGGACGTATACTTTGACGTGACACATGGGTATTTGTATGATTATGGAATCATGAGGGAAGACCAACTTCCTCCTGTTTACGTTCCAAAACATCCCAAAAAGCAACTAATCCCAGTCTCTCCTGTTACAAAAACAGAAAAGACACCAGAACCTGTAAAAGATAGCCCCGAAGTTATCGAAATAGATAGTGACTCACCAACGAAAAAGTCCCCCAAAATAGGAAGTCGAAGGGAGGATCCTATGTTTGCGCCTAAATCTCTATTTGATAGACCAACGCCAGCTATGGCTAAAATGAGGAGAGACTTGAGAATGCAACGCTATAGTGGTCGTCAAGTTTCAACGCCACCAAAAACCCTTGGTCCAAATTCTGTTACATTTCCGATACAAACTTCGACGGGTACTTTAGCAGGCACCAAAGCTCCACCGCCACCCGCTCCAGCAGATTCACCAGACTGGATGTACGCGGAAGATTTTTGTCTTCTACAGGTGAGGAAATTGAGGGGTTCACGTGATGGTTTCTATGAAAGTTGTTCGTATATATGGAGTCTTTTGAAAAACAACATTTTAGTTACATTTGTTATTTTTGTTATTATTATTTGCTTTCGCATACCTGCAGAGCACGCTACAGAAGAAAAACGGTTAATCGTTTTAGTTGGGGATAGATGTTGTTTCGACCCAGCCAGACCTATTGCTCTTGTAGAATCTAATTCCGTGTCTCCCTCCAGTCCTTCCACCTTCTACAATTTACCTTTAATTCAACCGTTCTATGCTTTGCTTTGCTTTTGCATGAAAATATTTTTTAGCGTTTTTTTATACTTTTTTATACAATCATGTACTTTATTTTTTATATGTACAACTTTAAAAACCAGTGTATTCGAGGAACTCTCGAACTTCCCCTTAATTTGTTTGTGGTAAACTTGGCCCAAACACCGAACTGGGATTACGCGCAAGATTGCGTCAACCTAACCGGTTTTTGTTACCGCACATGGAAACAATGTAAATGGAGGTCCGTATATCATGTTTTTATACACTCTGCTTTTAGTAGTGGCTTTCATGAAGAATAAAATCGGATATATAAAAATACTTTTGTATTTAATTAAAAAGCCAATTTTAAATCTATTTAAATAATTTCATATGTTTGACAATACTGTACAATTTCCGACTATTTATTAACTGGGTGTACTTACTTAATAGCCAGTTATATCCGAGATTGATTAAAGAAAAGAAAACCTATACATTTAAGTTTGAACAAATCTCTTAATAAGAATGACAAGGTGTATAAATTATGCAAATAGTTGAAAAATGTAACGCCGGATTTAAAATACAAAATTAATTTTTAGTAGTTAAATGCGCTTATAATGAAACGTTTTTATATATCTGCATTTTCTCCTCATATATGCATGATTTTTGCAGTTGCTGTAGTCGCTAATGCTTATTTTATAAAAAAAATTGCGAAATTTGCTATTTGGAATGTGTATTTGAATAGGTATGAGAATTTCGTAGCGCCTAGAGAAGAAGGAAAGTTATTATTCGATTCATCATCCCCGGCATCATCTGATCCCGGATCCCCCTCATCAGGCAAAAAGAAGAAAGCAAAAGCTTTCATCAAAATTACACCCCCATCCCCTTCAAAGGCTGCGCGTATAGTAAAAGTTTCTCAGTTGCTTAGTCAAGACAACAATGCTCAGTTTAGGTCAGCCTTTTGCTCCAAATTCGACACAATTAAAACTATTGCGAATAAGCGTGCTCCCACCACGAAACCGTTTTCGGTGACTCCCCAGGTTAAGAGTAATAAACATTCGCAAATGTTGTCAGAGTTGGAAATAACTTACGATAGTCCAATTTCAGCAACAGTTATAGCTCAGACTAGGTATGATAGGTTGCAGTTAGAAAGGAAAAAGATAGAAATGCAACGGCAACAACAAGTCGCTGCTGCAGCAGCGGCTTTCACTACAGGAAATACTGCTACAATTAGCACTCCTACTAATCCCCAGACGAGTCAACCACCCACAGCAATCGTCACCGCAGGAATTCAGCGATTTCAAACGGGTACAATTATTACAACTTCTGCGCCTTCGATACAGGTTACTCCACAAACGCAAGCTACTTCTCTTGCTCCAATGATAGGATCCACGAATCAGCAACAACAAATGGCAACCAAATTAATTCAAAACTCGCAATCTCTCGCTGCTTTAGTCCAGTCATCCCCAACCAGGACAGCGTCTCCATCAAGAACAGCTTCCCCAACTAGGACAGCGTCTCAGGCAATTGCTCAATCAGCGGCGAGCAAGCTCAGCCCACTCCAACTGCAATATCTGAAGCAAACTGGCATAATACGACAGTCTAGCCCGGTAAACACCAGCATGCAACAAATTAAAGACCAACTTTTGAATGCACAGCAAATTAAGCGAATTCAGGTTGTGGCAGCGCCCCCTCCAACGGCAACAATAGTTAGTTCGGCAGGTAGCTCAGTAACACAGCAACCCCCTCCACCAGTTTCACTCCCTCCCGTTTCTACAATTACGAATGTAAGCACGTTTTCATCTCTTCCAAGTGGTGCAACGACTAGTGCACCTGTTGTAGCAATAAGCTCGTCAGGAACTACTTCCAAAGTAAGCATTAGCTTTTTATCTAGTAGCTAGTATCTTTTTAAATCTGGTAGCCAGTATCTACTTAGGTAGGATTGGTAGGACGAATTGCGAATATTTTGATTGATCTAAATAAATAACAGGTTTCTCTATCTCAGCCACATGTCACCATCATGCACTGCCCTGCGAGTGACGCCGAGGTCGCTGCATTTCTGAAGTCCATTAACCAACAGGCACATTCAACATCTCCAGGAACGAAAACACCAGTGGTAGGTGCCTTTCCTCATGGCGCCGTCAATGTTCCACGGCAGCCAACTTTGTTAACAGTTGGTTTACAGGTTTGTAATCTTAATAAAATGTTAAATATTCTATATTAATCAAGTATCTATCTTATATACATTTATATATCCACGCAATATATATCTTATTCTTTTGAAATTTTTCAATTATATTTTAAAAATTCAGAATATAATGAAAGTTCATCAATCTCCTGCGGGACCAGTGGCAACGTTAGTGAAATCGCCAGGTGGACAACCAGGTCATCCAAAACAGCCAACTTCGCAGCCCTTGCCTCCTCAGCAAACTCTTCCAACAGTGGCAACTTTTACGTCGGTTGCTCAGCCGGGAAGGATAGCTCATATGACGACACAAGTACGTTTTGGGCTTAAATAGCCATACAATTGAACGTTTTTATATAATTTTGTAAAATCTAGTTAATTAAATCAAACAATTAAATGTTAAGTTGCATAAAAATATTTTTAATTGTAGCATGTACCCCCTCCTGGGACTTTACCGAGAACAACTTTACCTGTTCAGCAAGTGATGGCTAGATCACAGCCACCACAACCAACGCAAACTTTGCCTGCTGTTGCAACGTTTACTTCGGTGGCACAGAGCGGAAAAATCGCAACACAGGTAGCAGACAGAAACCTTATTTTGGGCTGAATGTAAAATGTATCGTGGTTTGTAATACAAACTAATTGTACTAAATTTATCCTGTTAATAGACGATGCCGCCAAGAGGAACAATGCCGACGCATGTAGTTGTGCAAACACAGAAACAACTGCCTAATACGATAGGAGTGCAACAACTTCAACAAGTTTTCAAGCAGGTATACATACATAATATATGTATATATAGGTAGCAGAAAGCAGACATTACATCACCACATCAATAGCAACGCCTAAACTGTATGTGCAACCGTTTTTGTAATCTTTAATTTTAATTTTTCATAATATTTAAAATCACAGGTTGGAGCTACGGGTCAGGTGTTACAGCCACAAATAATTGGCAAGCCAATCACTGCGCCGAATAACATCACGGCTGTGACAGTAACTACAAGTTCAACTGCACCGTTAGCAATACCTTCCTCAGCAACAAGTACAGCCAATTCTCCCTTCATCCCAACGAATCCCATACATGCCCGAATCGTACCCGTGAGTGTTAGTCTAACCCCACAACCTGGAGGCGTAAAGCAAACTATCCAGGTAAACTTTATTTACTTTTCTGCTTTAATTTTTGTAACATTAAAACTAAACCAACCAATTTGTTCTTTTTGCCAGGTTGTGTCTGGGCCGCCTAATCCCACAATACTTGGAAATGCGCCTTTGACTGTACGACCCCCTTCAACTTCCAATTCCACTCATCATACGATTCAGTTAAAACTTTCTCCTTCCATACCTCCTCCTGAAGATAATAATTGATATTATATTGAAATTTGAGAACCACTCAAGCCTCATTTAAGTTTATGATTTAGTAAATATATAGTTAGAATATTTACGCCGCAACATACCAAAACCAAAAGATTCTAAAGTAATTAACAAATAGGTATCTCTCAGCAGAAACAATCTTATTGTGTTCTTCTTGTACTACTTTAAAATCCGTTTTTATTGTAATTGAATGTAAATGTTGTATACTATATATTATGTACATTAAACGCTATCGTATGGTATGTATAAAATAATTTTAGTTGTTATTGTTGCAAAACATATTTTGTAATGAGAAATGAAATAATCATCGACGAACGTACGGCGAAACATTTGTATTAATAAATAGAATGTTTTTACTGAATTTTTTATTATAAAAATACACATAAATATATTTCATTAATGCTTACTTTAGAATATGAATTCATTTTAGTCTAACCTAATATAAAAACTTTTTCATTTCATTCAATTTTGATCACAGTCGTTCACGAATCACCGTTTATTTGTATTTTTTGCTGTTGATGAAGAATAGGAAGAAACATCAACATCTGTATGGAAAAATATTCTTGCCGAACTGAGATTGTAACGAACAAGCTGGAATTCTTGTAGCTGGTCTAGTAGTCTTTTAGCAGTCAAAGTATTGGTCTGTTGTAGTTTTTCATCTTTTCTGGAAGCTTGAATAGCCTTTAGGGCAGTTTGCCGTTGATGCGTCAAATAAAATTCCACACTTGAGAACCACGATAACGTGTCAAAATCATTTCCTTGGTTTAGAACTTTTAGTAAATATGCTATTCCTAACAGAGTAAATTATAATTCTTTTCTTATATGCCCATTTAACTAAAATTTTATCTGATCATAATAGACAAGCTTACCCATTGAAAATCCATCATCGGTAAACATTGTTGACGTTTTAGATTTCTTAGCCAATTTTTCTTTGCTTACTCGTATGTGATCAACGTAAGACAATGTTAACGCTGGAATAATCCCGTAAAAACTTTTTAAATGCGAATTTCTGTAAATAATAAAAGAAAATATAATAGATTAGAAAACATAACGATGCTTTAGTATAACATTCGTCATTTGATAATCGAGTTTTTACCTAGTGTCAAGTAAAGCCGGTTGAAAAGCGTTTACCAGCAATTTAAAATAGTCCACTCCATCCGAAAATGATGTTGAGAGAGTTTTTATGGCTGAATCAATCCCCGAAGCGGCCAGTTTCAATTCACTTGCCCATGGGCTATAATTAGCTTCTTGAGATGATTCTACCAGGTCAGTAAAATCAGTCAGGTCTTGTAAATCTGGAACAAATTGATATCCACCCGCCAAAAAATGAGAACCTCCTGAACGTACCAATCGCACAAATCTAAACAACCAAGAATAGGTTATAAAACACTAAACCATTTCATTTCACCGTTAAGAGTTCCATGTCGGAAATGTATCTTTACCCAAGCGCGTTTCCAATGTGTGTTATCAAAATCCTAAGTTGGTCCAACGGAGAGAGCCCATCTGCCGTAAGGGAAACCTTCCTGATACCTTTCGAAAATTTTGTAGCTCGCTCATAAAGAAGTGTGGCATACGCAAGATTTTGGACAAGAGGCGATGCACTCTCCTGATGAGATTGCTTAACGAGTTTAATATCTTTGGCCAAGCGCGATTTAATTTGTTCATCATACAGGAATTGTGATAACGAAGGTATTTTGGAACGGAGGAATTTATATGTAAAGTTGACAGTTGTATTAGCCATTCCAGGGCCGTGAGTTCTCAACGAGTTTGCTAAATGACGAATATTCACAGTGTCCAAGTGTTTGTTGGGGGAGTTAATTTGAACGAATACTTGATTGTTTAAGTTATAAGTGAATTCTCGGACGAAATGGGGCAAATCCCTTACGATTTCTAATATGTCACGACCCTATATTTACAAATAAAACAATTATTCTCGCGTGTTTATAGATTTGCCTCAAAGAATATTTAATCATAAAAGGCATGATCAATTTCGCAATTTCTACAAACCTGTTCCAAAGAATGACCAGGGAGGTGATCCTCCNGTGATCATCCAAAATGCTCAGCTTGTATTTATCTAATGCAAGAGCCCTCATGGTTGCGTAAGACTGCCAGTCATGCAAGGCAACAGAAGCAAGATTGTAAAAAGTCTTGCTAATATAATGCTCCACCTGTAGAAGTTATTTTTTAATTTTAGTAACAAAAATAGTAAAAAATAAATGCACTTCAACACTTTCAATTGTCATTGCCATTTTAAGGTTCTTGAAAAAAATAAATTGTTTGCTTACGTACCACATTTTTAAAGCTAATGGACCTGGTGTTATTAAAAGGGAAAGATGGAATTTCCAAAATCGTTTCAACTTCTTTCACTCCAACTCGAAAAGGTAGTGGAACTCCGTCCACGTCTTGTGTTTGTAAATGAGTATGACTGAGAATACGAAGATCAGTCTCAACATCTTGGCAAAGTCGCTCAACAAAATGAGTTTTAAGGTAACTTTCAATTTCCATCATAAAGATTTGTCCAGCGCGTTCCGAATGCGGGCTGCATTGAAGATACGAGAGACAGTCACGAATTATAAGGAAGATCAGCACCAACTTTGAAGACTCGTGGGGTTGTGCATAAATTGAAGAAAAATAAGTAGAGAAAATAACACGATGGAAGAATACTGAAGAGCCATTGCAATACCGTTCAATATTCTTATCCATTTCAATTAGCTGACTAATACGTTCAAAGCAAGCAGGCAAGATTAACAAAGTGTCTTCATCTTTGAAATGACGAGAAACAGAATTGGAAGAGCAAACCCAATCCATAGCAATATGCGATGCAAGAAACCGCTTTTGGGTAAGAGTTCCCCTTAAGCAATGTTCCAAAATCTTGAGCACTGACAAGGAATCTGCCTTGGCTTCTTCAGCTCTTCGAACATCCTGCACATTAATAATTAACTTTTGCAAGTTCCTCACTTTTACAAGTGCAGTGTGCATCACATGTTGAATTATATACATTGTGGAATAACAAAGTTTTACGCTGTATTGAAAAAATGTTCCCTGAATGGATTTGAGAATTTCTAGTATTTGGCATAATTGAAGAACTGTATTTTTCCCTATAGGGTGACCTAAACTTGCGTGAAGGTTCAAGATCAGTTTAAAAGTATGACTTAGATTCTGAGCAAGCTTGATTCCATCGACGATCAATGTACATTTCCTGGATAAATCGGACATATTTATTGAACTTAGCTCCTTCAGTAATAAAACTTCCTGGAGCTTGATTGTCCAAGAGCTGTAGATTAAATTCCAGTGAAAAATATCTTTGGCAAGGCTCGCAACTCTTTGTTGCAAGAAGGTATGGCGGGCAGATTTTACTAGTTGCATGGCACGGCCATCAAATATCCGGGTCCCATTTCCTTGAACACAATTATTGAGAAACACTTCCGGCATCCAAACATTGACACCGGGAAGGGCCACAGCTTGGATTTTTCGTAGTTGTTCCCACATAGTTTTCTGAAATGTTTTTTTCGAGTCGAAACTGTTTGGGAAAAGGGAGCTGGTGAATACATACATTGCCGCCAGGGATATCGGTTTGTACTCATAATTGTCAAAGGACACTTCTTTATCAAGATCTGCCTGAAGAGTGGATAAAAAAGTGTTAAACTTCTCAGCGAGTAAAACATTTCTTGACAAGGTTCTTTGATTTTGATGCAGAACAGTATCCAAAAAGTTTTTAAAGATATTCGCTGACAGGACAAACTTATCCAATTGGATGAGGTTTCGTTCTAAAGAAACAAGATTCCCCACCTCCGTGTCAAACGAGCGACTGTCAGCCCTCACGGATTTAATCATTTGACGGTACTTCAGCCAATGTTCTTGAAGAACTGTTTGATTACGAATAACTTCATCCAGCACCACCAGAAGACCCAGTAAGTCCCCAAATTCTTTAAATACTGTGTACAACTGAAGATTTGCTATAGTGACCACGTGAGGTTTACTTTCTTTAAATAACGCTGCAATTTGTGAAATCCAATGATTGGCAAAATCCGTACAGTCTTTGATAAACTCCAGAAGTTCAAGTAAAGTTGGAAGAAGTTTTGAAATACTGACATGCCCATCCCCTTCCGCTTCCGCAACAGATGCTGTGTCCTTTTCCATTCCCCCACTTTCATAAACATCCCCGTAGAGGACAATAGAGTTGATGAAGTTCGTGAATCCCGTTTCCTTAAAGGACCTAGCTTGATAAGTAATGGTGACTAGGACAAGCATAACCTTTTGCACATCGGGATTCCCATCAATGGGGTGTGGAATGCATGTCAGTTCTTCAAAGGTAGCAGACTCCACTGTAGAAGTCCAATGGGTTCGAATCGGGTGGCGCAAAAAGTCCAGAATATGACGACTACTTGCATGAAGTGACACATCAGTTTCGCTATTTAAATCTTTGCGAATATGACGGCCAGCACCTTCAGAAAAGTTAAATTCAGAACCATGATGTACTCCTCCGTCGCTCCCACTGCTATCCGAAACATCCTCAGAGACGGATCTTATCAAAGATGAAAAATGATTTTCAACAAATGCTCCAAATCTCTTCAAATACTGGTCTGTTAAGGTAGTGTAAGCCACAACATTCGCATCGTCCATTTTTTCGGAATTTTCAAAAATCCAAAGTTGGAACTTCAAACACGTTGAATTCCGAGTTTTTTCTGTATAAAAAGTAAACAAATGAAGAAGAATGCTGCAAACAAATATACTGAATCGTTGCAATCTAACATTATTTTAAATTATGCAAATAAGTACCGTGTAGGTTTTTAATTCGCTGGATTTATAGCTCGTTGATGCTATTGTAGTTCTCAACTATGGAACATTAAATTTCATCCCGCATCAGCTAAATATCAACAATACTGATTAACTACAGTTTAAACTAATTCACGGTTTAATTATCACCCCCAACTTCCTTCTCCCTCGTCATTATCATCGTCCATTCTCCAACTCGTGTGTGAAGTTAAACACACCCATGCAAACATTCCACTCTCCTTTCTAATCATGTAAAAACAAAAACTTGTAAAGGATGACACATTTAAAACCATTCAAACTAATCTATCTCTGTCTGTCTCTCCACTCTACACAAAAGATACACTTTTGGAGTGGAATCTTGTTAAAATTAGCAGGATTGTCAAAGAAGGCAGGGAATTAAATAATCTCTTTTAAAAACAGTCACATCATCATCCCATCTCGCTCCTGTTGAAATATTGGACAAGTGAGCTCATTCCAATATCCATTCACATGACTCTTCTGTCACATATACTTCTCTGGATGAGTCAAAATTCATGTAAAAAGCAAAAAAGTTTCAGATGGAGAGGAATAAGAGCAAAAAAGAAGAAAGGTATGGAATATGCATACAATGTACAATATTATTTAGAGCAATATTTTAAATTTTCTCTTTCCCGCCATTTCTTTTACATGCTACGGTATTTGGTTGTATAGAAAACGTAAAAAAACGTAACTTTGTTCGGATTTTCTAACACAGGCATGTTCAACCTGTCTAATTTGCATTTTCCAAGATAACAATTTTCTAATTAAAACCGCATTTTATTCAAATTTCCTGATTACGATTTTTCAAATTTATGCAAATATTATTAACAAAAATCCTCAAAAAATAGTTTAGATCAAGCCCATCTTCTATTTATCGTGTCTGGTCTGGATCGATCCTTGGCTCTTAAGCTTGTATGGCTTCTTCGTCTACGTCTGGTGTAGTTTTAGAGAATGAGCAGAAAGAACGGCTTTAAAAAATCCTTTTTAATCGTATTTCAGAAAAGATTTGAGTTTTGGAGTTCCTCCAAAAAAATCTGTGAATTGTGGTTTAGTGAAATCTATCATTTTGAAGAGTTAATAACTTCCTGGTGTTTTTTAAAAAATTCTATTAAATACTTTTGAGTGCATTTACGTTTTTGGTTGAGTAAGGACTCGGAGACCGAGTGCTTTTAACAAGTTGGACAAATATCAGCTGCCGACGGTGATCAACAAGAAAAGATTTTGAAAAAACTACGTATTAAATAGTTGTTTTGTACGTATTGAAATTAGAAAAAGTGGTCTTCATTCCTAATCATGCCCGAGCCTGCTGGAGTTGGAGTAACAACGTTTGGAGACGCGTGAGTTTAAAATATTATGAAATAGTGATTGGGTCATATTTTGCTGTGATGTACATCAAGTATTTGATTTGTTGGAGGAATTTGGAAAATTGGTTTTCAATTAAAATGTATTTAATTGTAGTATCCAGACGCATATTCAGGCTATTGAGGATGACTACAAGATTTACAATGATAACGTTAAGTTTTTGGAGTTGATGTTGAGCACGACTGAATGGCGTTGCCGTAGGTTTATGTTCGTGTATGTTCAATCATACTGCAAGGAGGCGGTTGGGGAGCAACTCCCAGCTGAGTTTGGGATTACCGTGTTTGATTTCAAAGAGGGGGTTCTTGGAGTTCGGTCAGGTCTTGTTGACCCAGGTAATAACTATAAATACTTGTAAACTCCAAGTCTAAATAATAGTACATATTTTAATTGAATTTATATTCTTAAGGTTACGTGCCCTTGGGCCAAAGAGGTGACACAATGGAAACCGTTGATTCATGTGGTCTTCCGTTTCCAGGAAGATTTGATGTATGGGTTTGTTTTTAATGCAAAAAGAACTTTAAAATACCTCCAACAAGTAATTATATATGAACTTTGATTTTGTTTTGGTAGGAGTATACTGCACATGTGCAACCGTCAGCATTTATTACAAGTGTATACGAAATGGCTGAAGAGGTAAGAAGATAAAGTTTAACGGACTATGTGTGTACAACATATTTTTTTGGCTAATACATTTATCTGATATTTTAGTTCAACCTGAAGAAAGTTAATGAAGAAATTTTAGTGTTGTCCAATCGTCGAGACATGGACGTGCTTCAGAACTGCATAAATTGGATTGAGAAGAAGTGTGGTATGTCCTCATTGTTGATGATTGTTGAATGAATTTGATGCAGCGTTAATAAGTATAATGTTTAAACGTTGCCTTTTTGTCTGATTTAGAAATGGATGTTAAATTTCACATCATATGTATTGAAACTTTGTTGCGGGTTGTGTCACGAAAATACGATGAGCCAACTTCGACAAACGGGGTGATTAATCATGATGGAGGAGCTGCAAGATTCCTGTTCCATCCTAGATACGATTATCTCTCTAATTTGTCATGCTCCTGGCACCAAAAGGTTAGATTAATCTGCATAATGCAATTTCTTAATAAACTGTTACTAACTTTTAACTAGTTATTGTTATTCATTTTTACGTGATTTTCAGGAAGAGAACTTACACAAGTTTGATCGCTGTGCCAGAAGCATTTCTCAGCGAATTGTGTACAACATTATGTACTATTTCTGTAAGCTATTCAGCGTAAAATTAGTGGATAAATTTTTGCCACCCAAGTATTGAGTTACTTATCAAAGTTATATGATGAAAATGTGTACTTTTTTAGTTTTTCTCGCATAATGTTGAACCAAATTTAAAGAAAATTAACCAATGACATTGAGTTTTGAATTGTTAAGTAATTGTTTCATAGGAAAAATTATAGACATATATATATATATATTATTTATATAGCTCGTAATTAAGATTTTATAAGAGTTACTGATTTCTTATTTCCCATTTCATTTTTTATACTTGGGAATTTGTTTTTATAGAATTTTGTTTTGGTAAAGCTGGTGGACAACAGCATTGTTTGTAATTGCTAGATTTTTTAGTGTCGAAAATAGATTTTGTAAACTTTTCCTTGTTGCTTATATCTGGTGATATTTATTGCAAATAAAAATTATGAAAGATTTTTAAAAAATGCTAAAAACTGCTATTTTCAAAGGCGCGCATGGATTTTGTTGGAGTATTTGATAAATGATTCAATCAATTCAATTTCAGCATTGCAAATTTATTATCTCTGGTTCTGTTTCATTTAAATAATATTACATCAATATATTATTAATATGCGTAATGATCATTTTCTTTTATTCATATAAAGTAATAGGTAGTGTAGTAAATGTGCTCAGTTGTGTTTCCGTTGACGATTTGTTATAAACAATAAATCTTTGGATGAGATTGTGTTGTTGTAAACGTGGGTAACTTTGGCCGTTTCTTTGGCAACTCTCCGTTGTATAGCATTGTACACTATTTTCTCTTGAGCAGCAAGGAATTTCTCCATCTGTGGCGTGAAAGGATTGAATGTTGCATATTTTTTCCTTCTTCGATAAATCCCTTCTTTGTTATTCATTACGCAGCTCATTACTGCATCAGATACTGATTCCTGTTAATCAGTAAAAATATTATAAATAATTTCTTCATAAAATATATTTCTATCACTAACAATTTCTAAAGGTGAATGTGTAATTAAATCTATTAAGAGACGTACATGAAGAAAGTCAAGAATTGAAGTTAGTTCTTGAGAAGTATTCTGAACTAACTGATGGTACATTGTAATGAGCAAAGGACCACTGAAGCGTTCTATCCAGTCTAAATTTGTTTCTGTCCATGATTTGGCTTTTTGAGCTACAAACTGCGACCAATCTGTATTAAAAATCATTGTAGTTAAAAAAACTTTATTTCAAACTAACAATTTTAATACGTAACTCATTTTCAAACAAGGAAAGTACAACTTACATCTTCCAGCATTTCTAGTATACTTATCACGACCAGCATGACCAATGTGGCCAGCTGCCCTACGATTGAATTCGGCTAGAATTGCTTCGGACGGTTTCCTTACAAGAAGAATAGCTTTATCAAAAAGTGATCTGGCAGGCGGTCCACTTTCATGAGTTTTCACAACAAGGACTCGCCCATTCGTTATGCTCTCCGCAGGAAACCCATTTCTGAGCAATGCAAAATCCTTGTAGACACTTCCGGTAAAAATCCCTGTGTAAACAAAAAACACACAAGAGAAGGTAGAAAGGGAAAATTAGGTTTTCATTTTGTATCTAATCCAATTAACGTTTTCTAAAGAGATTACGCAAACATCTTCGATTATCTCTACGTAACTTATTGACAAAGTAATAAACACTTTCTCATATTTGAGAACCCCGTACCTGTTGAAAGTTGTAATAAATATCTCAGCCACGTATTTCCGCTACCTGGAACAAACAAACGATACCGAAGGATTTAAATACTTACATATTATTCAACACTGACTAGCACCTACCTGGGAAACTCGCTAACGCAATAACGTCCCCTTGTTTCTCTCGGTAATGCACTGGAACACACTTGAAAATCGCTCTACTTCGCATTAAATCATTCATGTATCCAACATCTCGTCTCGGTTGGATATTCAGTTGAGAACCTCCGGTTTTGTCAATAGAGTTGATGCTCGCAATATTAGTTCCTGCACCGCCACCGTCTTGAGGTTTGTTCCCCGAGGATTGAATGATGCCACCCTTTTCTATAATGAAATTAGGACGTGATTTATCCACGTTTCGATCACCCAAGCTTTCATTCCCTGAGTATCCGGACGATGAAGACCCATTCTAAGCAGTATGTAAAGTAATAACAACAAGATCCATATAGATACTTTATATACAAAAATATTTAAGCAGTTTTCTCTTTTATATAGAAATAATAGAAATAGACATTTCCATACATGTTATGTATTTATTTCATCACATTAAGGAAATGAATGAGTCTTGAAACTGACAACTTGATTTATAACTTAATCCTTTATTCAACCAAATCCATTTATTTCACTTCACCGATTTTTCCCATGTAAAAAACTGCAAAAACCCTTCTTGGCTTTTTTTGCGTATTTGCTATTCCCTATTTAATTTGATATTTGCGCTTCTGATTTCCCTTTTTTGTTCTTGATTTTCTTTGTTAAAGCTTATAATAGAGTTTCATTGGTGATGACTCTCAATTTAGATGTGGAATTGTTATTAAAACCTTTTGTATTCTCCAGTATAATTCAAGGGTTATTTTTAAATTAATGACTCACCTATACAATCGAATTACATAGGTTTTAATAATAGCGATAAGAGATATCTGCACCGAACCGGTTATTATAATTGAATAATTCTCATTTAATGACATTCAATGATTTCTTTTATTCTATGTTGCCAGTGTATGGAACGGAGTGTTTTGAAATCCTCTTTCTACCTAATAATTCCAAAATAATTGATTCAAATTAACTTCAACTTGAGTTTGTCAATACATCGGATTGGAATAGAATACGTTTCTTTTAGATATTTATTGGAGGAAATTCTTTTCAAAAAGGAAACCCTCCAGTGAATACTTTGATGTAAGCTAATTTTATGAGCTATTAGGCTACTTAAATTTCACAGAGAGTAGATCCTTGACATGAAGGAATTTGTATAGAGTTTTCCTTTAAGTTAAATTTTTGCGTAGGAAGAAATTTATTCCGCTCTGTTTATTGTTTGACTTGAAATTTGTTAAAGAAAAAGCTGCTCAAATATTTTTACTGCCTTGTCATCCTAGTCGTCAGCTTCTGAAGCAATTTTTAAAAGATAAGATGAGATCATCAAAAAATATCTTTTTTGCGGGTTACTTTATACTTCCACTATGTAATTCTGTAAGACGCTGCATAACAGAGAGAAAGTGGAAATATGAAAGCATAATTTTGATCTTAAAAAGTGACTACATTTTACCGACAGAAAAATTGAGTCTTTATTCTTCTTTTCTCCCTTTTACTGTCTCCTTTCACTGTCGACCAGCGACCGACCAATGTGATCTTGTAAATAGTGAAACTCAAGTAGGAAAAGTTTGAAGAGTGGGAAACTTTTTAATGCCAATGTATGATGAATGTTTTTTCTACGGTCTAAAAGACTAAAAACTTCATTTCCTTCCTTACACTTTTCTTCATTTTTAGAAAGAAGGAGTTTGAGTTGAGGGAAGCGTACACTAGACAACATTTACATATAGATAATATTTTTTACAAAGGCTTATCCTCTTTAGCAAGTTTTCTTCTCTGTGGTAAGTATTAAGCAGTTGTACAACTCTCCACTCTACATCTCTACAGCTTATTACGTAATATATTATTTCGCATAAATTCTCTACTTGGTCATAAAGATCAGGTCATTATTCACTGAAAACTAAAGAAGTTGACGAATAGAGTGTAGCAACTATATTTGTAAAGCAACCAAAAAGTATCTTTACGGAAAAGATTTTTTCCTGTGTGGTTTTAGAACGATACTTTAAATTATGTATCTTATTAGGTATTTTCCTATACAACTTCAAAACTTTTTACTTTCTTCGTTCCATCTTTAACACTTCGCTACATTTTTTTAGCTTTTGATAATGTACAACATCGCCGCATAGAAAGTATCACTTTCCATACATAAAACATAAACAGATGAAAAAAACATCTAATTTGCAAGCATTATTCTTTCTTTTTTCTAGATCTATTTTTTAGAAACTTTTCCAAATAAATTGTGCATTCGTCCGTATGTAAGATTTGCTGTTTTCCAACTTTTCCAAAGAAAAAAATTTTGCTCAGCAAAAACTCCATATCAAACAACTGAAATACCAACATGAAATGTACATTTCACAAAGTTTGACAGTCGAATTTTGTTTGCTTTTTAATGTATTAGTTGGAAAAAGCTAAGCCTTGGAGGAGGAGAAGGAGAAAGTAGTGCCCGAAAGTTTGAAAAAGAGACATTTGATACTAATGGGACAGAGGAAAACTTAAAGGACAGTTCAAATCCGTCGGATTGACTGACCACCATGTGGAAAAAATAAATGTACACACCACAAACGAATCCATGAAAATACCAGATGTTGCTAATTTAATTTTATTTACAAATTTCAAATTACTCTTTGCCATTATAAAAGTAAAAGGTTACATCCAGAGTATCATTTTATATTGCGCAGATGTTTCGTCAGGTTAGTTATACTTTTTAGATACCTAAATTCTATGAGAAATATTTTAAAAGCTTTTATAAAGAATCAATCCAATGTCGTGCATCTTGGTAAGTGTAATTCTATCCGTAATTGCTTAAACTTTTAAAAAGGAAGGAAACATATCTGTTTACGGAATCCTAAAATAATTTAAATTGAACTGGTTCTTGTAGGCTGAATTATTTCAGTGAATCATTAAATGACTCCAACCTACACAAAAATAGTAGAGCAAGCGTGAAGTTTTTTTCGACTTTATTATCCACAGTTAATGGAATATCATTTAGTTCCTTCGTTCATAATCTACTCATCATCGCGTATCCTGTTCTTTGCAAACAACATAATAACGTTTTGTTTTTCAATGGAAAAGGTGTGGGCTGAAGTGAAGGCGGCATGCGGCAGCAGTTTCTGCATTGCATAAGTTATAAAGTTTATAGTAATCAAATGAGAAGAAGATTATCTTAACTACCACCCCGGTACATTATCATCGACTCTCTATCCTCCTCCTGACATAATATTTCCCTTCTCCTCTTTCCATCACAAACTTTCTCTTCATCTATTTCTCCTCTCGCCCCATAACTAATAATGTTCTTATGTTTTCCCCAGCGTGTACTAAATGCTCGAAATTTATATTCCTTTTACGGTTTACATCTGCACACACACGCCGTTTTTCTTTCAGCTTATCTCGCTTTCCATCACACATTTATTGGCTGTCTCCAAAGTGCTCTCTGAAAACGTTTTCGTGTAAAGGCTTTGCAAAAAAATACAAAGGAATTTAAAGCCTCTCAAAGTTGGAGATATAGGTACCTACCTAGTAAAAATCCGATTGGAAAAGATTTTTTTCTGTTCCAATTCTTATGCAAACATGAACAAAAGGTTTATTTCCTTCCCATTCCTCCTCCTTTTCACTACTTTCACTATTTTCTATGCATTGTTCTTTCTGTTCGAAGGTGTTCCATTCAAATTGGCGCTGAGCTGGTGATGCTGCTGAGCTCCTCCACAACTTCCTTGTTTGTTATGCTTCCCTTCACACACTAAAAATTTACAGCCTTGTTTTTTATCTTATTTTTCTCTTCACTTTTTCTCTTTAAAATTGTGAGAGAGAAACATAAAGATAACGTAGGATGATGACGAGATGCATTTTTAAACTAATTCCGAATATGTTTATATGCTCCATTATACTCTCGCAATTTGTTTTCATTCCACTCAATCCTTGAATGAGCAATAACCAAGAAAGAGGAAGTAAAAATATTTTTTCTTCTCCAGTTCTCTCCTTGCTAAAGAAAGAATTATGTAGACAAAGAGGAAAGGATGATTGGTTGAGTAGTTTTTAGGAAGAGTGGGAGCTGCAGAGAATTGAGAGACTAAATATAAATCTTTTACTGTCTTCTTAAGAAAAAACGGATGATGTTGGGCTTAAGTTTTTATTAGAAAACCGCTTACATAACTTTTCTTATAAAAATGTGCTTACAGAAAGAAGATTTGAAAGGAAGGGAAGCAAAACAAATGAAAGGCTGTCAAAAAAATGGGAAAATGGGGGATATAGAGAAAAAATATCTTAAAATGACCATCTTTCAATTCAAATGTTTTTTCTAAGCGTTTTGGGATTTAGGATTATGTTACTTGATCGACTAGTCTCCTTTCTTTATCTTCTTCTACTTCATTTTTTACTTCAAATCAATCTATCCTGATTTAAATTGTCTGCTCAAACATAATAAGCATGTAACGAACGAGCGGTAGCGAATCGAAGTGTGTTCTTTTTAGTAGAAAATAAAATATGCGATTCTCACAATGTTCAAGCTGTAACCTGAGTTAATAAATCCTCTAAAATTAATAGATTTCAATTCAAATATGAAATCCAATTTTCCAATCAAAATGATTTTATCAGAAGAAATATAAAATTTAATGCACACTCGTAACATTTAAAAATATGAAGCTGTTCAAAGAAAAAAGGTTTTAACACTTTCACCAAATTAGACAAGGATTTTGTAAATATCATAAGGATGACGCAAAGGCAAAAACTTTTCTTAGTAAGCGAATGATTGTATCGCTTCCACCTCCAACATCCGCCAGCTTATTATCCTTCATTCCACAAACACTTGAGAATAAAAATATTCAGAGAATATGCGCAAATAAAGGATTGAACAATTGAACTGGCGTTTTGTGAAAATAGTTTCTTACGCTATAAATCAGACGGTTTCCCTTCTGGGAATGGAAAACCCTGGAAATCATAGATCCTATTCATAATATTCCAGATTTTAAAGATATTTCGACGCTTCTCAGGAATCCCATATTATTTGTGATAAGGCAGAGTAATAAAGGAAATCATCAGAACACAAAGTTCATCCTTTCTTAAAACTCCTCTTCAAAAACTATTTTTTCTGTAATATTAGTGAAGATACAGAAAAAAAATTGTTGTTGTGTAAGCATGAGTTATCCTCACATAGTGTCAACTTGGGAATTGAATGTTTGGTGGTGTTTTGTGCCTCTGTCTCTCTTTCTCTCATTTCTTTCTCAATTTGTGTGTGTGTGTTGCTGGCATGATGATAAATAAATCCTATTTCACCCACCGGAATAAATATTTATGATCTGCCAGGAAGAATTGGACTGCGAGGGCTGCCACCGTAAACCAACTTGTTTAATTCAACGGACGCTACCATTTTGCGCTTCGGAAATCAAAATGAATTGCTCATATTTTATCTTTGTCAATTTTGCGCGATTTTGTATGCACAGGGAGAAATAGATACTTTCAGTAGGATGAAAAAACGGTCGCATTTACGATTTTAGTATCCATTAAACCAAATTTATATTTAGCAAATTAAGTTGATGAGATATCATTAATAATATTACCATAAAAGTTTCAAAGAAATATACAAAAATGGAATCTCTTTAACCAAATTGTGAAGTGAGTCTGAACTAATTGCAACTTTTTCCGCTTTTATTTCAAAGTGAGTATAAAAAGGCTTAGAAAAGTACCTCAAATCCAGCCCACGCTGTTACCACACTTAAATTGTGTAGATTTCTCCGTTTTCCCAAGGAGAAAGTTTTCTCCAAAGTCAATGAGATATTTAGCTATGACTAATCAAACTCTTTTTTATTCTTTGGAGGCTTCCCAATCTGCTTTCAGGCGGAAAAAATCTTATTTCTTGATAAAACTTTTTCTTGAAGGATACAAAATGAATGCCTCAATTAAAATTCTGGTCTAATTATACGTCTGCTTTGGAATAACACAATATCTTTAATTCCGAGGTTTTTTTGGAATAATTTCATCACGACGGGGGATTTTTTCTGTCAGTGTATAATGTTTCTTTTTGCTTCATTATAATGACATTCAATAATCTTAAGATACTACTATGCAGCTATTTGCTGATTGCTTCCATTTACTAATTGTTATTATTGGTTAATAATAAAAACGTATTCTGGTTCGTGATAAGGACGCAAATCAGTATAAAGCAACCAAAGACGAAACATGTAAGATTTGCTATTAATAAATGATGAATTAGGATTACAGATTGAATGATTTTGCGGTTTTCTGGTAAATTGGCAACCTTTTAAAGAACTCTCAAAAGACTTGTTAAAAAACTAGGTTTTTGTTGACTGTGCATTATTTTTGTTTTATTTTGATCAATACTTTGTTTAGTGATCTCATTCTAATTCAAAACATGAAGGTTGCACTCAATGATCACAGGAAAAAGAGTTGTTTCGTTTTTTATTTTTTGAAACAGAGGAAACCCCATAATAAAGCAAATAAACATTACATGGGTCTGGATGTAGCCGCTTTCTCTTTTTTTTTTGGTGGATGTTGTAGTTGTTTAGACGTTGATAAAAATAAAAAAGAGAATCAGTCTTGTTTACACTGCATTAATAAAAAGAAAAGGGAAGTCCCCTAGTACATCAGATGAATAAGAAGGAGGCAGTATAGAAAGAGTAACCTCAGGGATGGGATTTTGGGATAACACTAAAAAAGCTATATAAATTGTATAGAATGTTGGTGTTGATTTTACCACTGAATTATGGCCATGTAAAAGTTGTTTCGGGGTTAGGTTAAGGGTCAGAGAAAGAAGGCAAGCTATTGTCTACCATTCTTTGCCCATTCGTCGCCATTTTTTCAATTGATTAAATCCTGCAAGGGACAAGTGAACGGAATGAGTCTCGCTCGAACAAGATCCTTTTTTAAATCTAGTTTTTTCTCAATCTCTTCGATATAAACCGTTATAATTGCCACCGGGTTAGCCTTCCGACCTGTTCATGAGGGTTAAAAGGTCAAAAGACTGGTATGAAATGAAAAATTCGTGGTAGGATATGTGAAGTGTGCAAAAAATTGCTTTGTCATCAAATCAAGCAAGAGTTTGATTCAGCTACTCAATCATTTTATAGTTTTCCTTCCATTTTGTCATCATATTTTGAAGACGTTGATAAAATGGAATGGACCGGAAGGGATTTTGTGAAACATTAACATTCAATAAATTGAATTGGAAGACATTGAATGATTGAAATATATGAAAAAGCTTTGGAAAATATTTTTTATATAAAAGACGGATGAAATGGCATACCTTTTCCTGTTTGCAATGAGTAGACCGGACATGACAGAATAGACAAAAGGAAAAAGCAATTTTTGTTCATCTTTTTTATTTTCAAATAGTAAATCGTGTATATTTTTCCCAAATAAAACAATGAAGCTGCTGGAAATACTAAAATAACTGATTTTACAACAAAAAAGATTTTATTGCATTCTTTTTAACTCTTTTCCTATAAAAGTCAAACAAACGCTAAAGGAAATGTTTTTTCGGGGCATTAAGAGAAACTTTTATGGGCAATTCATTTCAATTCAATCGAACCGTTTTTTTAGATTTTTTCTCTCTTACTGCGCTTAATGTTAGTTCCGGTTTAACCAATCTTTTATCCTTGTTTTGTGAGCTGCGGCAAAACGAAGTGGTGGATTATTGAAGCGAAATATAAAAAGAATTGAGATTGAGATAAAAAAGATTTTTCTTTCGTAGATTTTTTGGAAAAATTTCAAATTGCTTTCAGACAAGGACAGGGAAAATTGATCTTTTTTCCTTTTGCATCTAACATACTAACAAATACATTTGCTTTTCACGAAAATAAATTTCCCCATTTTTACGTATTATTCAAAAGGTTGATTAATAAAAAGGGTTTGGAAGTTAAATAAGTGAGTTCTCCTCGTGCTTCTGTTTATTCATTTTCGGTAATATTTTTCATGTTTACTTGTTCCATCTCGTAAATAAATTTTATTAAATAAAACGGGGAGTATTCAAGACAAAAATTAAACGGTATTACTTGCAAGGAAAAATTGTTGAAAAGAATTCCAAATATTTTGATAATATAATCCCAGGTAATTTATTAGTCCTTCATTAGTTTTAATTACTATCATTATTAGCACTGCCTGATGTAAAACTCGTAAATTCGAAGGGGGGGGGGGTGTCTTGAAACCATTGAGAAATGTAATTTTTCTCCCTACAGGAAAATATTAAGGAAAGTTAAAATGTGTTACTGTGATGATGGTGATACCAGTAAGCCATATAAATTGTCTAGCGATTCTTCTCCGTCAAAATTAACTTGTTTTAATTCAGGAAGATTTAATGGAACAAATATTTGTTGTCAAAACTTTGGGGAAGCCACTCCAATAAAAATTAACCCTTTTCCATTTTCATCAAACTTGAGCATCAGAAAGTGACTTTCTTTTGGTCGTTATGGCGCCTCTTTCTAACTTTATCCTTGGAAAGAAACCTCGTTTCAGATTTCTAGAGTAAAAGCACTTTTGCTACCTATCTTATTATTATTACATTATTTTTCTCTTGTGATGCCATCTCATAAAAGCAAATATTGGGAAGTGGAACGTGGAAGATGGGAATTAAGGTGGTTCTTTCTATTTTACGAGTCCAGCAGGAGGAGCGGTGACAACAGCCAAAGTTATTAAGTTTCGAGTGAGCATTATTCCCGTTTTGCCATGGGGTTTTCCCTGTTTTTGCATACACAAACAATGGATTGGATGCGCCATGGTTGTACAACTTGCAAATAAAAACAGGAAAGTAGTTGTTATTGCTGTTCCAGTTGGATTTTATGTGTCTATGGGTCTGTCTCCAGTGGAAACTTTTTAATTTAATAACTTGTTTTGAATTTGAAATTGGGAAGTTTCACGACACAATAGTTTTTATTGAACCGCTTCCTGATTTAATTAAATCATAATAGAAAAAACATTCATTATCAAAAAATAAACCAGAGCAAGTCATACACAAGTTATTTGAAAGAATGACGAGTACAAGAGCCGTCACTCTTTCACATTCTTCTCATAAAACTCTCTGTCCGTTTTTTGGCAGGGGCTAACTGAGTTATAGTATTTTTTTCTTATAGTATTAAAAAAGGAAGGAAGTGGAAGAAGAGTTTTGCTTACAAGTCACTTTCCACTTTGATGACTCTCCTTCCTTCCCTTCTTTTTGCCCGTTACATTTTAAGCCCTAATAAAATACAATGTGCTCACTCACCAAATGCCAAAAGTAAATAAATAGATATCCCTTTCCTCCGACTTTCCCTGCGATAGCTGCTGCTTCAACGACTGTTTTGTATTTAATATGAGGGAGGACGATGACGACGATGAAGTTTACAGAAGCAGTCAGTTTAATGTATTTACTCACTCAAGCGTGCTTATTCAGTGACAAATTGATTTGCTTTAGTACATTGCCTCACGGTGATGATGACTGGCATCGACATCATCACAAACATCATCATCATCCCAGAGTTGTTTTCATTGTACTCGTAAAGAACAACCTATTCTTTCCCACTTTCTCTCTTTATGTCAACAGTATCATAAAGGTTTTAATACGGAAAAATAAAAACGTTTATTACACTTTTTACCTGTCGTTTCTTTAGATTTGCAGCTTCCGGAAATCATTTACCCGCTCATTTATATCCTGTATTACATATTGGACAAGCAAATAGAATCTGTAACAATATTTACTCTCTTCTTTTCATGCCGCCTGCCTGTCCGATTCCTACTATTCTGCCGACATCATTTGGATCAAAATTTACACTTTCGAAAATTGATAACGATGTTCTCTTTTTCCATCCAATTTTGACGCAATTGGTTTGAACGGAATGTGGAATGTAGTCCCACCTACACAAATTTAACGCTAAATAACCCCCATTTTCCCTAATAATGCTCATAATTTTGATGTCGTGCTGCCCAACATGGAAAAAATCATGCGTGAATGCACATGCTATAAAGCTCACTGAATAGTTTATAATTCCAACTTAAATACTATGTTTTGCCTATTTATCAACATCATTTCATTACATATGGTCCGATTCCGTTTAGGAGATTGAGAGCAAATGGAGGAATATTCTACGTATTTTGGAAAAAGGGCATTAAAAGGACACTTTTTATGTTATGCCTGAATACATCTGAAGAAATGAAATGAAAACGGAGAGAAAGCATTTTTAGGAATAATTGTTAAGTGGATCCCGTTGTCAGTTTCATCTATTCATGAGAAAAATATCAACAGAGACGTACAAAGTACATTTGTTTTGCATATTTTTTATAGACGTAGATATTACGTAATATGAAAAAAGCAAGAGAAAGTTTACCTTGGTATGGCCAATTGGAGAGTTTCGAGTGTTGGCTGGCGAGGAAATAACCATCCGGTGATTTGAGACCGCAAGAAAGGAGACGAAACTGAGTAGTGCAAAGTACAAGGTAAAAACGAATATTCCAAAGACAACAGTTTTTCTCCAAATGTGACCACCGCTGCGGTGATGATGATGATGTAAGTGATCCCGTTTGCTCTTCAAGTTTGATAGCTTTTGATGGTGATGGTGGTGATGACTGTAGAGACTGGGACAACAGCAGGAGAAGCAGTTTCCCCCGCAACAGAGAAGACAAGAGGAGCAGAGCCGACGAGACCACAAAAATTTTGTCATTTTTTGTTTTTCTCTCTTCAACTCCCCCTTCTTTGAATATCCTTCCTCTCAATCTCTCTTTCACTTGCCTCTTCGCACTTTTAATGAATTTAACGTGGAACAGTTGCAATAAACCATTTTTTCTGGGAAAGCTGTTTACGTAGCCCTCTCTACAAAGTTTTCTCTTTTTTGCATAGTTCTTTCCCCAAGTCACTATTTTTTACAAAGAGCTATTGAGTTAAGTACGTTTTTTGGTTCTGCTGTTGCCTTTCCAGTTTTGTACTTGATTGAAAAACTAGCACAACCGACAGAATAAAACGAGAGAAATTTCAGGGTATGTTCGGTATAAAGAAGCAATACAGCAGCAGTGGAATTATTTTCCTTTCTTGTGTCAACAATTACATAATTACTTTCCAAACAATATCAATTACTTTAAACAGTTTTACTTTCTTGTTCTTGTGAGTGTGCGGCTGATGATACTCCGTTTACTTCTGCAAGATTTTCTTCTTCTTTTTGATTCTTTCTTTACTGTACACTCGATTAAATTACGTAAAGTGTACTTAGGTCCTCTATTCCTACAAACTTTACTTTTACGAATCTGCTATTTTTCTTTCAAACATTTATTTTATGAACGTTTTCCTTTTGACTTGCTCTTACTTAGCAAGTTTACAACGGGGATTTTCATAAAGATAACAGGCGTCGTTTGGTATATTAAATATATTAACAATCTTTATTCTAAAGTGTAATAACGGTTCCTCTTTATAAATATCTAAAAAAATTCAGTGCATATGTTTCTATACACGACGGATTACATATTTTGGCTTAAGTCACAACAAATGATTCTCTGTCGGTTTCTTTGGTTTTATACGTGGATATCATGCCAGGGTCGAGTTGCAAATATTGGATTGACATAGAGAAAGTTGTTTTATGACAGTTTCATGAAAGATTGCAATCAACACGCTCGATTACTTTCAATAACAGCAGTATATTCGTATGTACCTGGCTTTATACACTTTTCCTTAATCCTTTTTATCCATTTATTAGAATGTAGTGCCTATATATACCAATATTTATATAGCAATTGTGCTTCTTTCAGAATTAAATATTATTTTAATTCACCACTTGATTTGATTTTTGACAAATTGATGCTTGTTTTAAAGTAGAAAAAGTACTTTTAGAGTTTTTTCCAAAAACAGTTTCAATTGTGGAAGGTTTTTCCTCAAATCCTTTGGGATTTTGAGAAAGAACAAAGAGAAAACTATGCGTCCTTTTATTTTTATTAAAATCTTCTTATGTCAGAATTATACAAGATTTCTCTCAGACTTTATCAGTTCTATGGAAATTCATTTGGTCTATTTAAGTTTTTTCCTATAAGTAAGAATGACAATAATGGTGTGCTATACGATTCAGAATTTTCTCCAGATACGCATCGCGGTCGTGAGAACAAAAACTAATCCTTAATTACATGAACTATTCATTCATATACTATCATGCTTTGCGTGTAAAATTCCTTCGTTTGATCGAAATTGGAGAAAATCAATTACAGACTCGGCTCCCAGAAATAGAGAATGTAAAAGGATTTTAGCATTTTTATAATTTCTGGCAAAAAATTTTTGTACTCAAATTTACCTTTATGCTGGCCCTTTATTTTTTATTTAAAACTGAAATATGCTTGTGCCTTTAAGATTCGCTTTCAGTTTAGTTTTCCAAGTTGGCAAAATTTTTGAACTGTTGAGTTACTAACGTTGGTAATTTACACTAGAAAATCTTTCATTTTTCCAAGTGACTATAAAAGAATTAAAGGTGTTGATGATGAGACTTCATCACAGGAGTAATCATCCTCATCAATTTGATTCGGGAATTTTTCTTTCGCAGACAAGTTTAGTCAAGTGGGAATGGAAGTAGTCTTATGTAATGTTAGTAGGTGATGATATTGATGAATTAGAAGAAAATATTTCTTGTTCAGAAGAAAAAAGGTGCTCATTAGTTTATTTATATGTTGGTTGGAACTCCAATTATTCCCGAACTTTTAACAGCTTTTGTTTCATCTGTTTTTGGGGAAGATGATGAAGAAGACGAATAGGAAGAAAGATGTTGTTGATGATGACGATCCTTTTATTCTGTCTGTCAGTCAAAAGGATTCATCTAGGTGGAAAGGAAAAAATGTTGTGGTGTAGGAATGGTGAAGTCGGTGGAGGTGGCAGTAGCGGGCGGTGTTACACCCGATGATGATGATGTTTGTTGTAGAGAATGAGCTGAGAAAAGCTTAGCGTTCAGAGAAACCAATGAGAAATCCTCTTTTCTTTGGTTAAACATATTTTTACCACACACATCCAGTCAGTCGTGTGTCATACATTCATCCCACTCGCAAATAAATGTACTTATTACTTTCACGGGTCTGTCGAGCGAGATCCCTTTCTCTGTCTTTCTCACTCACTATGTTTTCTTCTTTCGCTTCAATAGAAAGACTCTTTCTTGTTATTAATGTAAGAATGTTAGTCCTCCTCGCCAAAAAATATCATTTCTCCCTTGTCCAGTTGTATTTTTCTTGGTGACAACTGACGGGATTCAGAAAGTGATCCACAAAAATTTATTGCCAAAGTCTTCACAACTTCTTTTCTTTCACTAATGGGAAAGTTGCCATTGATAATGTTGATGTTTGTTGAATGCTGACTTTAGCTACTATATAGCCATGCTTTCTCTTTTGTCAACTTCTACGAATTTGCTTTTTGATAGTGCTGTTTTTTGTGTTTGAGGATGCTGCCGTTGATTAAAAACTGAATTGTTGGCAATTCTTCGGTATAAATTCCCCTTGCCTTTTCATGTTGATATAATATGTAAAAAGAAAAAGTACCTTTTAGAGCTTGGACTCCTCTCCAAGAAAACTATTCTAGACAATCTATTTTTCTTTTGTTTCGTTTGTGAATGGATGCTACAATTTATATATCCTTCGGACTATTCTTATAAAAAACTATAACGTTTGTAAATAAAAAAGAAAAAAGAGACTTACAATTCAGGTTTTCATTTTCTGTTTCTGGCAGACAGTTTTTACACACAATCTCAGTTGCTGACGCCCGTGTGCTCTTCCTTGCTCTGAGATGAATTGAGCTCTACGGCATAATAACCTTTGTCGAATAAAAAAGTGGTTTCCTTTCCCGTCCTACCTTGTATTTTGGTTGGTTTCGATAAGAAAAAAGCCCGGCTTTAGTAAACACGGACTTGATTCTGTACAACTTGCTTCTTCATTTGTAACTTTTTCCAGGTAAACTTTTCTCTTTGACTAGGAATCTAACTGCACAATTTCTTTCCCTCCCGCTATCTGTTTTGTTTAGTTTTTTCAATGGAAAAAGTTGGAATTGTATGAAAGTAGTGCTGGTTTTGTTGATGTAGATGAAGAGGATGTTTTAGAGATAGTAGAGCTTCTCCTTTTGTCAAGAGACCAGGAAAGTACATGGACCAATTTATCGTAAGCAAAACGAAGCCTCCCCCACGAAGCAGTAGGTACTGGAATAAGTCACTAATTTAATTTTTTATTACTTATTCTCAACAACTTTCTCCTTAATTGTGGCACTTTCTTTGCAAAAAAAAACTTTCAAGAGAAAAACTACTAAATATAGTGGAAAGCGTATAGAGTTAACATTTTTTAATATTTGAAAATTGTTCTGTCACTATTGCTGCACCAATAACAGTTTTTCTTTAATGACTCAACTTTCAATAAATCCCAGAACTATTCTTTTCCCTCAGGAAAGTTTTAGAAGAAACAGCAGATTGTCTAGGTAAATGGAATAATGAATCGTCTTTTTCTCTCAGGGATTCATTAATTAAGTGTAAGTAGAGGTCGAGAAAAGTCAAAGAGGAATATTCTGCGTCAAGGCTGAAGCGTTTATTTTTTGCATATTGTAAAAATCCATCAGAATTGTCTTGTTTTTAACTGGTATTAATTGTAAAACACAGAACGAAGCACGAATAAAATGTACCTGTGCAAACGGCGTTCTCCTGTCGCGTACGAAATGAAGTGTGCGTTGTTCAAGATGAAAAAGATGACAAAGGAATGACGGCGACGTTTCTTTTCTTTCCTTTTCAAAGAACGAGCAGAAAGCGATATTTACGCGAAGTAAAAAAATACTTCCTGTAGGAATTGTAAGGTGGAGGAGAGAATAAGTGAATTGTTTATATATTATTACGATGTTTCGGGTCACTAAAATAGTTATATTGAACCAGGTTTAACTTGTTCTGCACAGGAAGGCAGGGACGGGTAAGAAGTGTAACAGTATAATGGACAAATACAAAAAATGGAGGAGGAGGAAAAAGAGACAATAAGAAAAGAAAAAGTATATACGAATAAGAAATTGAAGAGAAAAAACCGAAGTGGATAGAGTTTTCGGATGCGAATATTCAAAGAAGACTGAAGCATGTGAGGAGAGAGCAAGCTGAAGATATATCTTCAGGAAAACATTCCCAACCTAGCTTCTAAAGTTTTCTGTTACTTTCCCCGTGTTTTCATTCCCTTTCCCACTTTTTCAGTTTTCTAAACGCCATGGGCAGCAAAAGAGAAACGGGAAGCCTGTGTGGAGCACGTCAAAAGAAGGAATGGATCGGAGCTCACTCTCCGGACTAGTCGATTTCTTTTCCTCTCCTCTCTCTTTCTCTCACCAGCTATGTTCTCCTCTTATGCTCAACTCTGCACAGAAAACTCTAGTGAACGCGATATAAATAAGCGAACCTAGCTTTCCCCTCTCTCTGCCAGTCTGTACACTTTCTCCACGTTTACTTTCCCCTTATAGGCTCCATCATCTCTAGGCACGGATGTACTTTCACTTTCATCGTCGTCTTCTTCCCCTGATTCCCAAAAAAGAGAAAAAATAGAAGAAAAAGCAAAGGATGAAGTGAATAGGAAGTTGGCTTATTTTCAGCTTACATGCATAGAAAAATAGCTTTTGCCAATGCTACTTTGCTCTTGATGTTCTTAAAACTAAAGCTGTTTCAAACAATGTCCCTATAGCTTACTTTTTTATACACCATCGCCACAAACCTTATAAAAAACCTAGTGAGTTCCTTCATTCATCAACATCATCGTCACAAATTCACAAGTCTGGAGAGAGTAAAAAGAGAAAAATGTAGCTTTGAAGGTTATGGGGGAAAAGGATGATTATTGGTCCACGAACAGTCCGCTAACTCAAAAAACAAGGAATGGACCAGCAACGCAGTTGAGAATATGAGAAGGCGTAAAAACCCGCAGCAATATTTGTTTCGGAGAAAGTGACCTGGCAGCTGGAGAGATGAGACAACAATTTTAACTTAAAAAAGAAAAATTGTTTGTAATTTTTTCCAGAAGAAATATAGATATTAGACAGTATAGTAGTGAATGGGATGGCACTTCACTAGGCAATGGAGTGGGATATAAAATGTGAGATATGAAAATTGTCTTCGTCTTTTCCATCCTCCCTCAGTTCTGCTGCTGTTACTTCGTTGGTTTTCCCCACTATCATCATCGTCATCATCATTTGAAAATGCTCGTGTAGCTCATGTAGCGTGTTGAATGAGCTATGAGCCATTCAAGAGTCAACCACGAAAGTTAACTGACATGAGGTTATGTGGAAGAAGAGGAAGAATAAAGAAGTAAAAAGGGATCTTTCCTTGTAGGCTCCATGATCATCATCGCGATCATCTTCTGTACTTTCCCCATTTTCCTATTTCACTCTTCCTAGCTCGTTCAGAGGATTGATGATGGCGATAGTGAAAAAGGCTTTTCCGTTCCACGCCACAGCTTTTTAGTCCATGTGCTCTTTGAAATGATGCACCCATGTGATACACAAAACGAGCTGCTGGTGAAGGAGCAAGCCAGCTAGAGAGAGAGTATCAAAGTATCAATATTATTATTCCATGACATAACTTTCCAAGCATAAACTCATTACGAATTATTCCCTTGTATAAAATATGCATAGTTACGTAACATGTACCTGTACACCAAGTTTACATACCTACACAAAGAAGGAAGTAAATGTTTCAGCGGCATGGCATCATCATCAAGCCAGGAAAGTCAGGATGAGATGGTATAACTTTAAGTATGAATTTAACTTTCATAAAGAAGAGATGAGGAAGGTACTGGAAAAAAAGAACACATTTTGCATTTAGATTATGTTTAGTTTCAACTTTATATGTGAGCTTTTCACTGAAAAATAAACAGTAATCGAGAGGGGAGGACTTTCTGAGAATGTTTCCAAGAAATCTTTTAATATTTTGATGCAGAGAGAAAGCGTTATTAGATGGGGGACTGTGTGCGAAGAACAAAGTCTGCAATTACTCTGTTCCCAGACCAAATTTGTAAAGAAATGAGTTTAAAAAAGTGTTGCCAGACTTGTAGCAAAAGCAGCAATAACGATGATGGTACTGGCAATGGTGGCAAAATGGAAACACGAGCAGGAAATTTTAAGAAAAAAACTATTTCTAAAAAGTTATCAACTTCCCTTTCCTATTACTTCATCTCCGTAGAAAAAAGGAAGAAGAAAAGGTTTTCTACGATGCTATGCTGGTGTATCGTGCCATAGGCCATGATAATAATGATGTGACATGGATGTCCCCTTCTTTCCCTTCCTTTTTTCAAAGTATCACCATTGAAAATATAAAACGTAAATACTATTACATTTTAAGGGGGAGACACTTCCCATGTTCCTTTCCCTATTTCCACATCTACGGGAACATAACAATGGGAATGGAAATAGAAAGTAAATAAAAACATGGGAATCTCTAGGTTTAATAGAGAACGTGTTCTATCTTCAAAAATATAGAGTAAAAATGCAGGTAAGAAAAAATGTGTAGAACTCGTGATAAAGATGAGGACCGGGATTTCACAAAGTAGAATTCCGAATTGTTGGAATGCCTTCACTTAAAACAGTTCCGATTTCCAACTTTACAGTCCGCATATTTCCCAAAAGGTGAAAGCAATTGAATTGTTAGTCTTATTCGCTGTCAATATTTGCAAATTATTTCATAACCTTTCATTACCAAATATTTCGATACAGAATGTGCTAATCCGTCACCAAAGGTAAATGAAATAAATGTCAACTTGATACACGATACGCATATGACTCATGTAGAAATCATATTTGGCGCTACAGATTTTTAACCTGATAGGAGAACTCAAGCAAAGTAAACTTTTCAAAAGTAAACAAGCTCGATTATTCATAATGCCAAGTTTTATATTGAAATCTAAAGCATTTTTTAAAAAGTTCTTTCTCTGCTCTTTCTTTATGAAGAAATAGAGAAAAAGTTTAAAAAGGAGCAAAAGGTTCATTCATGTCTAGTGTGGCACATGTTTTCACATTTATTCTTTCCAACTAGTTCAAATTTCAAAGGTTCTGGCGTCACTGTAACTTTTGTTAAGAATGTGTCTTACTTTCTCTTCAGCTGCTGTTTTCAGCATAGCATCTGGTCGTGGTGGCGGTAGCGGCAACGACAAAAACTTGAATCCTTTGGTTATGCTCCTGCTTAAAAACTTGTATAAAACAAAAAATGTATTTTCCTCGAATTGACTTTCTGTTAAAAATATGCAGGTTGTACTGCTCCTGAAGTGTGACAAGTGCTTTGTTGTCGTTCTCGTCTTCTTCTCAAAGGACTTTCTGATTTTGTATGCTTTATGCAAAGACCAAATTGATTAGGTAGTTGTATTGCTTGGGTAAATAGAAGGCTAAACAAAAGGTTTCCTAATGCGAGGAAAATAGCTCGTGGATATAGAATCCAAGTGGCAGCATCATTCTCGTCGTTAACAGAAAAGTGAGTTGAGGTTGGTTGAATTGGAAATTGTGCTTCGCTTGTAGTGAATGTTATGCTACAATATTAACAACATTCTTCTCTTGTTATGTCACTCGCTCCTGTTGTTGTTGACGGCAGAACATATCATCAGTCAAGAAGAATCCAACGTTCCATCCAATATCTTCCCATTCACTATCAGATCACATTAAAATTTCTCTTCAAATATCATCTCTCTTCTTCTCTCTCTTTCCTCTTACCTTAACCTTTATCTCGGTTTTTTCTGCTCGTTTCATTCAACATTCAGGATTAGCAGTTCTCTAGATAACGTTTGGAGTTTTTTTTGGAAAACGAGAGAAATACAGGCTACCTGAACAATTCTTCCGGCCATAGCATTTTTGTTTCCAGTAAAAATTCTATCAGGTTCCAGCATAGGACAATTTAGCAGATTACAAAAAAGGGAAATGGATAGGTTTAGTGCCATTGAGAACGCATGAAAACAAGAAAATTCTTTTTTGTTCACTTTCTCATAGCTTTCCAATGAGCCTATTGATTCTCGCTTAAAATAAAAGTTTAGAAAGGAAAAAAAACAGTTTTTTTGGCTTTGCAAGGAAAGTAACAAAGGAACTGAAGAAAAAGCCGCGTTAAGTAGAATTGTTTATAAAATTTTAAATGGCGGGCGGCTAGCTCATGTGTGTAGAACAGTAAACGCATTAAAGTTGCAAAGAAAATTTGTCGAGAAATTTAAGATAGTTTCTGAAATTCACCGAGGTTTGGAAAAGCTAAAAAGGTTAAGATCATCACGTATGTTGGAATGTTTGGCTGAAAGTGAGTGAGAGAGAAAAGGAAATGAGAATAACACAATCGACAATCTTGGAATGTGGCTTTAAGTGATGGTGGTCTGATGTTGGTTGGAAAATATGGGACGTTTTCTCTTTCCTTTTTGCAAAAAAAATTCTATGCAAAAGTAAAATACAAATGGAAAAAAGTTTTTACGGAAGAAACACGAAGAGTGGATATGAGAGTATCAAATTGGAAAGGAAAACTAAAGTAAGGAATGAGAGTGTGAGAAAGTAGGAGATCATTTCAATGAGCAAAAGTTGTAAAGAATATCTACACACAGAAAAAGAGAAAGGAAAATGGTTTAGATAAGAAGTAATACAAGATAACTTTATAATAAAAGAGTGAAAGTTGTTGAGGGAATATAGATTCCTTCACGTAGAAAGTAAAATAATACGTCTTTGTATTCAATTCTTTAAAGAAAAAAGCTGCCAGATATAAAAATATGTTGGAAAAGCATAAAAAGAGAAAGAAGAAAAAAGAAAGACAAGTACAAAAGACACAGTTGCACGCATCCATTACTTACTACTTACCTTCCATCATCATAATCGTCATCGTATAATATGTATATTGCAGACAGTTTCATGCCTCTCTGCCCTCCGTCAACTTAGAAAAGTGAAGAGAAGAATGGTTTTTTCTTTTTTCTGCCTTCTTTTCCCCTTTCTTATTCTTCACCTAGTTAGGTTTCCTGGAAGATTTTTCAACTTATGTTCGTATTGGTAATGGTTCTGGTGATAATAGGTTCATGGTACGGTCTTTCTCTGGTTTGCTTTCACTTTTCTCTCATTCTTCTTTGATTCCATGCTGTGATCTGATAAATGTTTTCTAAAGAATAAAAACGTATTCAGAGTGGAACTAAAGCTGTACTTATGCTTACATTAACGTAGCTGCCACTGTTTCTAGTTTCCCAACGGTAAAATATGCTAAGGTGAATACTGAAAGATAAGCTTTGGCTTTTGCGTCTTAACAGGGTTGTACACGAAAAGTATGTATCTATACATAGATACACCTGTTTCTTTATTACAATTATTTTGAGAGTGATATTATATAACGAATGACACATACAAATGCTGTTTCACAACTATTTCATACCTTGAGAAAAGGTGATGACGAAGAAGTCAAAGGAAAAAACTTATTAAACTAGTCAAAGAAGGCTAATGTAAAAATAAAATAATTGTAATGTTAACGAAAGCAAGGTAAAGCGTCAGGTGATTATTCTTCCCTTCAACAACTTTCATGGGCAAAGACTTTTAAAGAGATGAAAAAGTTACAAGTTTGAAAAATAAAAGGGACGTAGTAGTCACTGTTGTTAAAATCGCTTGGTTCTCCCAGTCTATCTTCTGACTTTCTCCTTTCTCATTCAGTTTTTCCTCATCTCCAGTTTTGTTTGAGATTCACACAGGGACTATATAATGTATGAGGAAAGTTAAAGGGTTTTCCGAGTCCGGGCGCCGCCGATAGTAACTTTGCGTACATAGCGTAACACACATCCTTAAACCTTGCTTAGTTTATCGTAGCCTGAAAACTAGGAGTTTTGAAACTACAGTGAGTTGAAAACGGAGAAAGTAGGGATTAAAGTGAACGAAAGGGAAAATAACTATATGGGGAAAATGAGCATGCTCCTTCTTGCAACCTCTTCTCCTCCGGATAAGCGATACTTGCAAAGTTAATGGCTTGTCCGAAGTACGTGAACACTTTACATCTGTCCAAGGAATAACGCTAAGGCTACTATTATTACAGTAAAGGCACGAATTACAATAATATTTTTCTATCACCGCGCCACCACCAAAACCCTCTCCTTCACCAAACAACTTTTTCTTCATGAATATGCGAAGAATAAGTTTACAAAGAAAGTTCATCTTAGATTAGTATCACCCTCTCCTCTTATAATTCTTTCATTCAGAGGCTCTCTTCCTCTCATGTACATAAATTATGGAATATGCATGCATACATGAGCACACGAGTACTATTTTCCAAATAATAACTTGAAAAATTGCTTACTACTCAAGTGGAAGAACATTTTTTGCTGTAAGGCCTCCACTTTTTTGGAGCCATCTCCTTCAATTCCTCGTCTCTCCCTCGCAAGCTCCTTTCTCCTTATTATTACAAACACACATACTCACTCAGAAATAGAGAGGGAGGGAGAAAAAACGGCAGAAAAAACGTTCCAATTCAATTGGGAACATAGCGTCAGTTGCCATCCTTTCTCTTTTTTCTGCACATGAAATAAAAAGGGAAATGAAAGAGGAAAGAAAATTGTAAATAAATGAGAGAGATGGAATTATGGGATGAGCAAAGGGGGAGAGCATTTCACCTGAAATATTCTATTTTATACGGCTCTTGTGCATTAAATTTCTTTCCTCTCATGAAATAAATCTCCTCTTTTGTGTATTCCACTGCATATTCCATATGACCCTTTCTGAATAAAGATATATTCCAAAAATTATGTTATTTTATGCATATGAGATTCCTTAATGGCAATACTTTTTTCCAACTTCTGAAATATTATATTGGGAGTCTCGAAGCAGTAGGATTTGTGGAACTAGTTGGAAATGGAAGCTTTTGTATACACAACCGCTGAACTGCAACATAAGTTATGAATTTTCCAAAATTATTCATAGACTACAGAGGAGCAAGAGAGAAGGAACTAAGGAGACAACAACGTGAACAGGGTCGTAAATTCTTTACATAGCTGATGCACTCGCTTCTACCAGTAAAGTAGCTACTATATAGGCATACACTACAAAGTAATTATTCTCCTGGATCTGCAAAAGCTTATCTGATTTTCCAAAATTAATTTTTGTCATCATTGCCTACACACTTTGGAGACACATAAAGTAAACCAGTAGGAGTAGTAATGGGGGAATCCCTTGAAGCCCATAATGCAAACTTGTACCAAATAAACTAGAAACTGGCTTGGATTCAATGAAAAAACATTCCATACATTGCATAATTTCCAATCAAATTTATTTTTACTGCATTTTTTCAAACTTAATGCAATACGGAAACAAGTATTTCATGGAGATAAGTCTAATTATTATCTATTCATGCACATTCTTTATCACTAAATACAAGTTGAGTGTTATACAATACATTATGTAAATAAATAAGGAATTAGTAGTTTTTGGTAATTCCCAACTGTTAGGTTGTATGCAGGAAGCAAGGAACCTTTTGTAATCGCTAAGCTTTAGACGAAGAAGAAGCGAACAGGTAAGAATCACGGTAAAAATGAACAAGATAGAGCCACGCAAAACAAGAATTAGCAGAATTGAATGGCAGTTCAACTTTGTAAGAATTTATTTTGGAAGAGATTCTTTGAGATGTTTGTCTTGTGATGGATATTGCCACTGCATTTTATCCACTCATCATGATGTAAGAATCTGTTTGATGTAATATCAAAGTATATACAAATATTTGGCTCTTAATAACAAATATGTGGCAACGCAATGGCTGATGCCAAAGTCACCAACAGCACAACAAAAATCGTATAAAATCCTCTTAGAAAAACAAAAGAATGAATGACTAATTTTTAAACCATTTGTGTATTGAATAGAAGAAGCAGTCATAAATTGCGAACACAAAGGATACATTTTTTGCGAATCCAGTTTAGCATTTGGTTTCAAGGAGCACTACAATAGAGATAAGAAAACCGCATTGCATCTCAAACACAGGCTCAACCAATGCAAGAAAATAGCTGCAAAGGCAATAACTTGCGGCGACTTGCGTGCAAAAATGATGATGAGGATGATAACGATGCCATTGCGGCTCTCCTCTTGAAACCAAAAGGATCTAATGAAGTTTAAAAAGGGGATTTCTTGTTTTTTAAATGCATTCTCCGCTGACATTTTTATGAAACCTCGTGACCCAGACTAGAATGTGAAACCATTGCACTGCACCTTCACTCTCTACGGTCGTACCGGATGTGGCTTGAGCTGTGAGGCAATAAGAAAAGTGAGTGAAGTGGATTTTAAACAGGTGTGTAGATCTACAAACTTGCTTGCTCAAGTACTTATAAAACAACAGACCACATTCATAAACACCCAAACGTACTTAGCTTTATAAGGAATTTACTAAATATTTATCGTCATCATCATCATCACTCTTCAAAAAAGGAATTTTCTTTCAAATGTACACACAGAATGTCATAATATGAACTGTAAACAAAAAAGTACTGGAAAAGCCACACAATATGGAATTCCCTTGCGATCACCATAAGTTTCCTGCTGAAGACCAAGTGTCCACTTTGTTACAAAGCTTGTTAGAAAAACCGTTAACGTAAAATTAACTCGCAAAAAGCACTCGATTTTTTTCAAACCTTTTGACATGATCATCACAAAGCCATGCTGTCTACCGCCTACTGTCATGTAAAATGTTTGCAAAATAAAGAGATGCAAAGCTACAGAAAATTTTGTCTTGCAAGTTTGTGCTTAAATTCAATTCAATCTTACGCAAGATATCGACTTGTCTAGTTTGATCTATGCAAGAAGAATCAACAAAACATCTATAAAACACCTTCGTCGTCTCTTTGAGTTCTTCTTGCGTCACCTTGTATTAATGAATCAGGAAGGCCAAAGGAATGCATGGATTTACCCGAAAGCTCTCTCGCCTTCTCTCTCCTGCCAAAATTTTCCCGAGACTCAAGACTACCGACTTGGTTAATTACCTATTCAAATATTTAATATGTTGCTGATATATTGGAAAACCACTTCTTAAAATAAACATGTCATTTTTATTACATCATCAGATTTCCCTTTCATTTAATTTTTTAGCAAAATTAATATTAAAAATTCAGTTAAAACTAATCTTTGGGATTTCTTTATTCTATCCAACAATTTCCTGTCCTCTATCAGCCTCCACATATTTCCTTTTGATTAACACCTGGTCAAACAAACCACGTGCTGCAAATATGGTTTAAGTGCAAATTTCACTTTAACTTCTCTCTCTTCCTCTATGTATGAATACACAACTAGTGAGAAGGTAATCACATAATATGTTAGCTTTTATCTAAATCCTCAAACGGCATAACATTAGCTTTAGTGGAACCATCAAAATCTAGTGAAATGTAAGAAACGACTAAAAACTTCTTTTTTCTCTATTCTTATTTAAAATTCACCTTTTTAATTTGATTACCTTAGCCCGTACAAGCACTCACATCCTTCGCTATTTACATTAAGGTAATAAAATCAAGGGATGCCTTTCTTTAAAAAAATACTTTTTATTAAGTTAAACGGAGCACACATCCCTAACACCTGTATCCATCTTTCATACATTTTATCATAAATTGGCGATAATGGAACTGTGCATGAATTTTAAAACGAGCTTTTTCATTTTTAAAAAACTTTATAATGTATTTGTGTGCCGAAACTGGAAAAGGCTTGTCTGCCACTAAAAGGAAAATTCTGCTTACTCAAACAAACCATTTTTTTCTAATTTTATCCAAAAAACAAACGTGATTTTTTATAAGTAGGAAAATACGCTGTTGCAAATTGACTACAAAAATAAAAGCGTATTAGTGGAAAAAGGATAGAATGTCTGGTTGGCAAACGTTTGTATAAAATTAGATTTTGCAATACTTGCATACCTTTTTTACGTAACTTACTTATTCACCTTTTCCCTTCCAACAACTATTTATCTTGCTAAACCTTCGCACGTTCTCCATTTCTAACATAATCCATTTCTTTTGTATTTTTTATTTGGCCAATTCAGAAGCGGTATTGGCACTAAAACTGGCGTGAGGATGGTAGTGATGATGAAGGTAGACGTTTTGGTTCCTTATTTGAATGTATTGGTCTCCGTGCAACGTGTCCAGACAACTATTTAATGTTATTTTTCACCTTCTCTCTCATTTTCTACAATAGCTCATTTATTCCCTATTTCTTCTTCATTTCTGTCGACTTTATTATTGTTTGATGCGAAGTAAATGGAACAAGAAAGAGAGAAAGAGAAACGGGTAATGAAAATGAATCTCTTGAGAGTGCAAGGAAAACCAGCAAAGGATAAAGAATGTCCCAATACAGATTACTTGTGCAGTTATTTACCAACTCCTTTTGCTCCTAATTTTCATCAATGGTCAATGACTATTGTCAAAAGGGTAATAGCTTCCCAGACACTCTCCATGAAAATCGATTGCCAGTTAAGATTTACTTATGATCCGATTACGATCTCATAAAACTCTGACTAATCGTAAAACATAAGAACTTAAGGCTGTAAATAAGCTCTCTTATCCAAGTTCACATGAACATAGGCAAAAATTTTATTAGGCGTCTTATTGATTTGTTCATAAAAGCGTACACATTAAATTATTAATAGAAATGATGATATTTAACCATTTAAGTTCCATGCTACCCACTCGCATTGTCAATATAATGTCAATCATGAAAATAACCGGACAAATTCCCACCCTTCTTTTATTACAACAAGAATGGATTAAACATGGTTAAACGGTGATGGTGACGATGGAGATATGCAATACCGGCTTACTTACTACTTTTTTCTTGATCTCGTCAAGGTTGCCCGGTACAAAGTTTTTTTCTCTCGGCGGTGACTCATTTGCCACTGCTGCTGTCATTTATAATAACATTTTGAACTAAAACTGCCTATTTCTCTTCTTGTTGCATTCAAATTCATAAACGATTATCAGATTTTATTATCTAATCCAAATTACACACAAACAGACAAACTGCTGCAATACAAAAAAAGTAATGAGATATGATATATTTATGCAGAAAGTAGTGTGAATAGCTCGTAATAATAACTTTGCTTCTGTGTAATGTTTGTTGCCTAAACAGGGAGCAGGATTACAAATCATAAGCAAATATTACGAACTAGCATTCATTATCTAAAACATTCGCACTAAATCCAACCCATGATTCATTCACAAATGAGTAATATTGAAAAGAGGGTTGAGCAAAGACCCAAATTAAAACCATTGCATGAATTGTATTGATGACTGACTACCAGTTAATAATATTTTGTACAAACTGGATTATTTAACATCCTTACCTTAAGTGGGGTTTCCTGTTGGTCTGAAGTTGTTTGCTGAATGGCGATAGGAAATGATGACGGTGACAAAGCTTAATGTACCGGACAATGAGACAGTAATGTTGAAGTGGATTTTATTCTTCAGAGTTGCATAATTCTAACGGGTGGAAGTGGTCAACGGAAGAGGATTTGTTGAATTTAAAAGCACGTGAATACGGGCAAAAGTCCCACCGACCGTAAAATAATTAAATCGGCCTCGTGGGAGAATCGCTCGTACTTAGTGCTTTTTAAAACTGGTTTCCAATAAAAAAGAGGCTACTGGAGTTGGAATCTTTACATTTCCTTTTCGAAAACATCTTCCGATATTTGGCCTGTTTAAGGCGGGCGACTTGTAACGGAGAAAGTTGTGAAGTAAATGAGGCCGTGGAGAGTGAGCGGATCCGATTTCATTCCCTTTCCTTTCCATCTTTATAGATGTCCCTGGATCCTGGGAACTTTAAATAGAAAAGAAACAAATTTCTTACCACACAAGGCACTAAAACCTAATTCAATTTCCTTAATTTTAATACACATCTCCAGAAATTATAAAATCGTAATAGAGCATTGTTTAAGGAGTACATTAATTTCGAGAGCACTTTGGTTTTTTTATTTTGTGTTTTCACAAGGATTATGATAAATTTTATACAACACGTCACTTATCGTTCACTTCAAACTCTTTTTCTGATCCGGCTCTGTTTCCTTAAAACAATTCTCAAATATCTCACCTTTTTCTTACCAGCTACTGCGAATGTCTTGCTGGAATATATGTTCAGCAATGCTGATAATGACGAAAAATAAGTTCAATGATATCATCCTGACCACCTTGGGATACGTCTAATAACTAAATACACAACTATACCCTAGATAAGGCAGTAAAATTGTCTGTTAAATCTCAAAATGAAATTGGAATGGGACTAACTATGTTTTACATCACATGCTTAAAACTATAAGAAGGTCTAGAATTTCAATTTTAAAATCTCCATAACATTGTCTATCAATCGGGTTGAAAATTTGAACTAGAAAATGCTCTTTGCTCTTTTCGAGTATTGTTATGCAAAGAATTACGAATGAAGGGCGCATTTTCTTAAGTCAATTTATTCCGTACGTGAGCTTTCCTGTACATCGCGCAATATTTCCTCCAGAGCGAATAGAACACATTGCAATTGGAAGAAGAAAATGAAAAATGGCAATAAAATGAGGGGAGATTATGAACTCATCGTCATGCCATGATTACTGGTGCATATTGACTCTCGAAACCCATTCAATTAGCATTGTTGTGGAAAAGATGATGATGATGATGAGAAATGATGGTTGATGTTGAGAGTGCCTGCAAAATACGATGACGAAGTGGTTGAAGACGGTGAGGAATGACCATGTGGCAAGTTTCAAGTTTATTGTTAAGAATAAGATGAAGAGCATCACTTATTTCCTAAATACCTACGAGAATGAATGAAACTCTTGAATTTCTCCATTAAGTTAAAAGTAAGCATGCCAAAAGTATTTTTTTTAGTTTATTTCCCCACTTTTCACATTATCTCTCTTGATTTTATGTAATATATCAAGATGGTTATCTCTTTCGCGTTCTCTCCTTGAATTAAAAATTGGATTGCTGGATGACTGACTTCCATCTTATCAAGTGATACACGAGAAAGGATGTGCTTATCTTCCGTTTCACCACCGTAAAAGTGAGAAAAAGGTTTTTCTTTTTAAATATAAATCAAACAATTAAATATAAACTTTAATAGTTCATCGATTTAAACCTAAATTTAGTTTCATGGCAATGACCAACTGACAACGTTTTCAAGAAAACAGGAAGGGTTTAATAAATACTAAAAAACTGGTTACTTCTTGTTCAAGCAGTTCCGTTGTTGTCCATTTTATGTAGTCTCCATCTACTGTTTTACATCCCATGAATTAATTTTAAAGATTTTTTCTTCGAATGTAAATGGCACTTCTCGGTCTACCGCTCAGACAATTCTCATTTCATTATCATTAGGAAATACTCTCAATGTTTTTTGTGTTTTTAAACAGTTATATATATTGCACTGATCTACAAAACGAAGACTAATGTGATGATTAATTAGCTAATATTCCTATTCTAGGCTTTCCGTATGCAGTGTTTCAAGTTGTGCTTCAACAGACACTTCCTTTTGCATATAAACAGCGTTTTTAATGAGATTTTCTTATAATTTCTCATTTGAATGATAGACACTAACAAAAAAGTTACACATTTCACTCATCTTTTCAGCATTTAAACAATTTGTTAGATTAACAGAAGAATTTTTAATAAAGGCTTCTAATGAAGCAATTAAGAAGGATTGCAAAAAATACGTATTTCAATGGGTTTACATTTTGCAAGCTTTACAGCTTCTTCTTCTTATTCATTCATTCCATTCTTACTATAACGGGAAAACACGTTCTAATTTTTCATTTGTTTTAGGCATTTAATTTTTTGGGGAAGCTAGGGGCATGGACCCCAAGCTAATACTTAATGCATACTATGGCGGATTTTAAAAAATGTTTCGGTAACTTAAAGTTTAAGGATTTGAAATGAAAGAAATGAGTTTTTATCTATTACAAATCTACCATTCCTCCAACAAATTGGATTGTTTTAAGCGGAAATTGTTTTGGATTTTTGTCGCGGCGCGGTCGTACAGACACACAAGACAAGTTAAAAAAAAGTATTTAGTGGCTATTCCAAAGAAATAGTTATTTCCAAAGAAAAAAATCTCTACACCTGTCTAAATCAATTAAATACGCCTACAAAGAAAAGTAATTAGAAGAAGGTAGACGGCTGATGTGTTTGTGCACGGACGGTATTAACGAGCACACAACTTTGCTTTGATGAACTGTTGATAATAATAATGTGATATAGATAAGATAGAAATATTGCTAGTTCTCTAAAAAAGGCTTCTCCCGTTTGGAATTTAAAAAGATTTTAATTTCATAGTGATTATTTTCAAGAAGGAACATCATTTGAGGAGCATTAGCAACAACAGCTTTTGCAACTGCCGTAAAATCAGTGATTTGGAACTTATCTCGAAATGTAGATTCTTAGTTTTATAATAGAAAGCTGGCTAATAAGGTGGGCAAAACTTTTTTTTGCTAACCAACTAGATTTTTTGAGGCTTCTATAAAAAATAAGTTGTGTACGGATATAGGGGTTTATTGTTGAGTCTTGAGTGTGGACGTGATACAATGGAATAGCAATTTACGAGTGTTTTCATGTTGTAAATTTTTGAGCACTTAAAAGTGTTCACCGAGAGAAAAACAATTCCAAGTGGGAGAAAAATACACAATGTTAATAATAGAAATAAAAGATAGCCACACACATTCACACTCCCTCCCTCTCGATATGAACAGGTGTCCTTTTCTTAACAAAGAGCCGGAACCCTTCTAAATCTTTTTTAAAACCCTAAAAGAAAATTTTTGCTTTACCCCTTTTCTTCTTTAATTTATATTCCTTCTTGAAAGCTTTTGCCAATCGTATAAAATTTAGCGTGAAGGTGCATTTATGGTATGCAATAGTAGCAAAATTGATGAAATAAATGTATCATGTGGTGAGCTGTGTAAAAGAAGATTCACCTTCTAGAAGCTCTCTCCTCAACGGAATATTATGGAATGCATGAAGATATAATAATTTCTGAAACATATTGAATACGAAAAACATCGCTTCCTTCATTCATCCTATTTTTTATCAAAAATGAAGACGGCTGCGTCTGTTTTTCCCCTGTTGTGAGATTGTTAATGTTGATGAGTTCTAAATTTGCAATAACAAGACATAATAAGATCCTCATCATCAGGATCACTGCAAGTTCAACAAGAGGATGACTGTGAATGGGTACGGGAAAACGGATTGAGATCTTGATTAAAATTCGATACACCACGTGAATTAGTAAAAAAAAATAATGATGGCGGTGATGCTGCTTCTGATTATGAGGATAACGAAAGAAAATAATGTTTCTACATTATGATGATGATTTACACTTAAATCCTGTGCAGAAAGTATTAGAAATACAAAATTTTTATTTCTCTAAAACAGTTCTTTTCTTTGTGACTCTTTCTTGTTTTCCCATAACTTGTAGCGATTTTACTGTTTACTTAATTGCATGATAATTTCTTGAAGGCATTATTTCCACATTATTTTCTTGGCATCTGTTTCTATTAAATCTTCTGGTAAAATTGCTGATTGGAACATTGCGGTGGACAGGCAATTATCTTTTCACCAGACTTAATCGTAAACCTTGTTGCTCAGTGCTAACAAGATGGGTAAAAAATAAAATTGTTGAATATCTTCAAACTGCCGGTGAATTCACACAGTCTGGCTATTGTAGGTGTAATAAAACTCCGCATATGGATTACTCACCGTCACATAACTTACGGAAGCAGGTGCAATAGGAGTTAGAACGGTCAAAAACCAACACTTCTAATTTTATTCGTAATATGTTCCTACCTGAACAGTTTTAATTCAGGTTTGATGCCTTAATTAAGATGACTTATAGCGCATCCCGTGTACCCAAAAGTAAAAATACATTTCTTTCCAGTTTGTTAATTTCAATCGGTTCATATCATTTGAAGATTTAACGTTGCGATTTTAATGTAAATGATTTGTCAGCACTACTAATCTATGTCAAAGATAAAGGTTTCCTGTTTCCTGTCTGTAATGCCATAAGTGATGGTACTGATTACTATTCTTTCTTAATAAAATGTTGAAACTGGAGCAAATCTCGTTTTAAAACTGTGTACAGCTTTTTTATCGTTGTTACCGTACGTGAAAAGAAAAAGTGAAATGCGTTTTATCTATTTTTTATCAATGAATTAACCGGAATTGGGATGAACAGGAATGAGAAACGATAATGGGAAACGATGGATCTTGCTTGAACATCGAGATTAACCGAGAAAAAGACTTCTACAGCTTTATAATTATAATCCATGTTATCATAATTTACACACAATCATTAATAATGATTTATTTAATAAAGTGGGTGAAATCTTACCTTCACATGGAATCCTTAACACCTTTCGTTTCTTTAGAACATTGAAACCTGCTATTTAATTTTAAAAACACGTAAAACTAGTGAAGAATTCTACGAATTAATTATTCAACTAAACTAATCAACTTCAAAACCAGACTAAATATGGTCCACAAATTAATTATTAATTATATTGTTGTTGTATTCGGTGACGATGAAATGATTGTAAAGTGTCAGACTTCCTGACTACCCAATTTCTGAATTTAGTGATTAGTCACAAATGTAAAGAAGAGTGGAAGAGCGATTTCATGCCACTTCTCCAGTAAACGACTTGTGCAGAAATAAAATAATAATGACGCGGCGAGCCTCGTCTCATAATTTCATTGTCTCTTTTGTGAATCCTCTCTCACTGACTCTTACTCACTCTTCATCATAGCATCATCATCCGCAAGCCATCACCATGTCAATTGAACCGCTGCTTCTCACTTCAGCTTTTAGATATTATACTTCGTCATAAACTACAGCTCAGGTAGCCAACTAAAGGCAAAGCCAGTGAAGAAGATGAATCTATGACGAAGTTAGTTCCACTAAAGCCTCTCATAAACCAATGTTAATGATTTGGTAATAATGAATAAGGAGAACTCTACCTCTCCATAAGCTTCTTCAACGTCAATAATTTCATACTCATCACAGTTTACACGGTTACGTTTTAATCCTGTTTAAGATAGCTATCGGAATAATAACACAAAAATCACAAGAGTTTCCCTGTATATCTCTCCGCACTACATACTAATGATAGATAAAATAGTTTTTGCTATTCTTCTCGATTTGCAAGTTAAGAAATGTAGAGAATCGCGTTAAAATTAAAATACTTCAAGACTATGCTTACTTATGTCATCATCATAATATTTGCAACTTTATCTTTAGTGATTTACTCTAGTGGTGATGTGCTGCACATTAACTCAGAAACGAAATGGTTAAATCTTATTGCTGAACATTTTATGGCTTTGTATGCACTTAATAGCCGGAAAAATGAGGAAAAGACGGTTACCAAAATAAGCAAAATGTGATAGTGGCTACATGGAAGATGATAAATACGGTAATAATAAATTATTGCTCCTGCTGCAGAAGAAAAGCCACCACATTAGTTAATCTATATTCCATTGTAATAGCCAAAAAAAACTACTGACAAAATGACGATATGAGAAATGTAATGATAATATTATGTGACAACGATGCTTAAGTGATAAGTTTGTGTCTGCTACGCTGCTTCTCCTTCTGCTATGATAATATCACGAGGAATTCAGACATAGTTACTTATTCTAATTCGCCAGAATCCAAGTACTTTCACATTCATAAATAATTATTTCTAGCATTCCTCCTTCTGCTAGTAGTAATTGTGAAATATTTTTTTACGAATTACATAATTGAATTGCTGAGCAATTTCTCATTGATAAAAAGAGATGGCAACTATTGAAAAGAGGTTGATTGGTCTCACATTACCGTGTACATTATTACCTAATTAGGTATATTGACTAGACAGCAGCCAGATTAAGTAGTAATTATCATTTTTATATCAACTAATTTAATTAAAACAAGGAGTTTCCTTTCTTACCTTTTCCTGATTTCCGAAAAAAACTGGATTTTATCAACAAAAACTGTAATCTGTATAAAAACGGTTGAAAGATGTAACAAAACAATCAGTTTAAAACATAAAATTCATGGAAAATTATAGTTTGATAAAGTCACAAAACAATGAAAACAGAAACCAGAAGGAACGCATTGCTTAAACAAAGAAGCACTTTAAAATATATTCAACAAGTTAATAGGATTGTGAAGGATTACGTTAGCTCTCCTCACGAACTTGCTCATAGCTCAACAATCAAAAGCACACTGAAAAGAGCCGGAAAGGGAAGACGAGTTTTACAAAATTGTAGGCAACAACAGCGGCAAACCACAATCCAACCATTCTTTTTAAAAACGCTTCATTCACTTCTGATAATGCACAACTTGTTGAACTGGTTGAGACTTTACACGGATTTTGGGGAAGAGGAAATGAATTAAATACTGAAATCTTAAATTCTTTAACAGTTTTGGCAAAAATCTAAAATATGAACTACAAGTGAATGAAAAGGTGTTCAAAAATAAAAAGGAGGCACCCGACGCTACCCCTTATTATTATTACACAGCCTACCGTCCGTTGATTAAGAAAGCTACACATCCCTAATTATATTTCTTTACTTTTTCTCTTGACAAATTAAAAGCTCTGTTCGATAGTCTATGAAAGGTAAATTCCAACTTTAATTTGAACATTCTTGGAATCTACCTCTAAAGAAAAACTTTTAAAATGATTATTCTGTAAGATTCCGTGTGAGTCTGTTTTACTAAATAATAAAGAAGATGAGAAAAAAATGAAGTTTTTTTCCGCCTATGACAGATAATTAAATAATCAGTGTATAAATATTCATTGAACGCCAATCATTTATTTTTATTCTCGTCAAAAAAAGAAAACCGTGGTTTAGGGTATCACGAAACAATATTATCAATCACTTTTATACCAATCAACTTCATAATCAATCATCATCGCACCACAACGAGAAGAATTAGGTAAACATATTAATGTCGAGGTGAGTAAACACAAGATATTCATTTTAATGATGAATGAAACTGTCGTTGCTGACGATGCTGCTGATCTGATAATAAATTATAATAATGACGTTGGTTAGTGATGATGAGAGACGTGACGTGACATTGTAAAAATAAGTATTGACGGGTTGAACAACACAAAAACACCGTTGGAATGGAATTCATATCTACCCACAAAACATTTTTACTAAAAAATTCTCATATCATATCTATCAATATTGGAAAAATGAAACAATTGATCCATTCATCAATGAGTTGTGATGTGCTTTTAATCAATATAACTGAATCAAAGAACCACTCGTTTTGGTTATAAAACTTCAAAGTAGATAATGTTTGTACTCGTAGATATATAATTAGGTTTTAATGTTTTGAATTTATTTTGACTCTCGAATAATCTTCATATCCCACACGGATTTACAATGCAAATCATATGCACCCCAACCTGGACCAACACATCCTGATTTACATAACATGCCTTTACATAAGAATTCACCAGCATTTCAGCATTTTAATAATTTCAGTGCTTTCAAACCATTTGTTGAACTTTAATTAGTTAAAGTTTTGCTTATGTAAGGGTTGGCTTAACGTAAAAACGCACAAGGTTCAATTGCCCTTTTTCAGTTCTTCAAGGTCACTCCGATAGAGTTTGACATTCGTTGCCTTTCTTTGTTCGTTTAAATTATGTTCACGAAGATTTCACAAAGGCAGCTTTCCCTTGCCTTTGCCAAATTATCTCAAGCTTAAAGGAGGGAGGATCTTGTAATTATGTTTGAGTTTTGTGATTAGATTTTCACACCTTGTGCGTTTCGCAATGCAAAAATTCCTCAGGTGAAGTGAAAAGATTTTACTGCTTTATTTTACTGCTTAAATTTGCCACCTTGACGCCGCTCTTTTCAAAGCTTTGAAAATTATTACGTACTCGCAAACGTTTGAAATATTTGCGACGATTTTGCAACCTTATAATAATAATTCCCACCTGTCACATTCTTTTAATTTATTAGCTTATTTTGTCCCTGCTTGTTATCGAGAGAAATTAGAATAGAAGAAAGGAAATACCACACTCGCTGTTAAGCTAGTCAACCGCCCACTACTAAACATTGCACAAAATGGGTACAAATAACAACTTAAATCGACAGTTGTGAGATTTTAGACATCTTTTTAAACAACGACACTGTGTCAGACAAAGAACCAGAACATTTTTTCGTTTGCTAGCAAAATATTCTCTCGATAATAGCTATTATCGAGAGAATATTTTGAAACCCCTTAGGGCAAGCATTTTTTAAAAATTTTAATCAAATCCAAAAATTAAATTACGAGGTGCGCCTTTTAAAAACAATTTTTAACGCATTTCTAAAAAATCTATTTGCCATATAGTTATTTTAAAACCCATCGTAGTTGAATAATCAGCGTAAATATTTTGTATGCTATCGTAATCATCAAATTTAGGGCCGTTTTTTATCGGGCAATAAACAATCACATTTACAAATAAAACAGCAGCATCGAACATTGCAATATTTAGTTGCAAGACTCATTCAAATTTTGTGGTTTTCTCAAAGAAAGTAAAAAAAGCGAAAACAGCGAGAATGTCAGAAAAGGCGCAGTGGTAAACTAGTAAAAATCCTTTGTGTAAATATTAGCCGCACATTTATTATCTTTGCTGGTGCTGCTGCACTTATGTGAAATAATCAATAATAACAACAATGAATGAAAGATGTCTTCAAAGTTTTCTTCATTTTCGTACTAACGGCAACAATGTCGTGTCGTCATTTATGTATCTTTATGTACTTGCAGGTTGAGTTGTAAGTGCTTTGCCACCACTTTGCCACCAACAACAATGAAAAAAGCCTTTTAAAAACTATTTCGCTACAAAGCGAAGATAGTGAGAGGAGGAGGAAGGGTTCTAGGACAACAAATGTGGGTTACATCCGCAATGGTTACATCTTTTTATTCTTTTTGGCAAAAAATGGATCCGGTCTCTTCACGTTTTTCAGCCCAAATTCTCAAGTCTCTCATTTTCTCACTCACTTTTTGCTTTTTGCTGTTCAAGACGTGAAGGCGACTAGATTTTTTCTCAATTATTTTCACTATCAGTGCTTAATATCAAAAACTATCATATTTTTATTTAACCGCTTCCACTAGTGAAAAGCTGCAGCACCTTATTCTATTCTGCAAACCGCATCCTCATCAATCGCTCTCGCTTTTAACTATCATCAATTCTCATCTTTCGCTTTTCGTCATCCTCATCTTAGATGCAGAGAGTGCAATTTGCAATAAAAACAAAACACATTTTTCTAAAACCTTTTATGTCCAACCTTTGCAGAAAGGCTTTTGTGCAAAAAATATGAAGAAGTGTAAAAGAGCAGCAATAGTCAAAATATTTTTGTAAACAAGTTGTATATTATATTTCAGCAGGATGTTTCAAATTTTAAACTATGATGACGATGTGATGGGTTGCGCCTGCAATATAAATTCCTTTTTGTGATTGATTGCAATCAATTTGCTATTTTTTCTTTTCATTTTGGTATTTGATATTGGTGTCCTTCATTTATCGCTTATTTTATGTAAGACTTCAGGGTTGATTGCTCCACGGGCCTTGTAACAATGTCAATAGTTCTCGAATGTCCTGGAAGCATTATTAATAAACTTAAACTATATTTTGAGAGAGCCAATGAATGCAATTATGGCTGAAATTAAAAAGAATGTCAGGAAAACGGCACGCCTCATCCTGGTTGACAATTTTATAATAAAGACATGAAATAAAAACATTTTATCGCGATAATATAATGACAGGAGATAAACAAACTTACATGAGCGATCTCATATAGCTTTAAAATTGCAACCTTGGATTAACATCCTGAATGGAAAAGCAATGATAAAAACTGAGCGGACATACTAAAAACATCTCTCTTGAAGTAAAAATTGTCACAAAAATTGGGTTGGAAAACTGAAGATTTGATTTCTCTTGGTATCAATGATCATTGTAAGTTCATTACAAAGTTAGCAAAAACTTACTTTTGTTTCTTTTCATAAAAACTCACCCACATCATCCATTCATCACGAGAGAGTATCCGTTCAGTTGAGAAGGACACGATCGGGATTCATTCATTTGTATCGCAGTGCAGTTATGTTTGTATGCTTGTGCAGCTATGACTGGTCCATTCATACATTTTAGTCGATTAAGAAAACTTTTCATCATTCACATCCATTCCTATTCATTCATTTTTGCTGTTCACGTTGTTCAAGTAAAAACGTTTCGATTATGCTGCTCCTGTTGCCTTTTTTCAAAGGAAAAAGCTGTTAAGTTGCAATTCTCGTTCATTGAGAAAATTTGCACAACCTCTCACATCATATCGTCGACTAAAAAAGAGCTTTTATGAAATTCTTTTTTGAGTAACAAAGTAGCAAATGAACTTCGACTTTAAAAAACTCTTATCATACATTTATTCTCCTGTTTCAAGCTATTAGTGTTACATGAAATTTACATTTTTCTTATTTTTAAAATAAAAAACGAATCATAGCTTCCCTTATATCAAGAATTTTTCCTAAGACTAATACAAAGTTTCAAACTGTTTTGATTTTTTTAAATTTGAAATAAATTATATGCAGACTGTGTGTTTGAACAATTTTAGCAGCTTATCATCAGTGTTTCCACATGCTCCAATGATTTTAATCAGGAAGATTCGTAACTGTTGTGATAATAAAACATTACTTTATACTTATGCCTTCAAGGAACAAAAATATTTTAAAAGGATCCAGAGTTTTTAAAAACCAGTTGAACTCTGAGGTTAAAAATCAACGTTTTTTAATGGACTCACAAAAATTAAACGAATCTTTGCAATTAAAAATGTTTTAATATTTTATTTTTGAAGTAGAATCAGCTTCATTCATGTTTGTAGCTTTTCTATTTCTTGTTCCAACTAACGGTTTTAAGGTAGCTACAGCAACTACCTGGTTTACGTCAACATTTGAAACACAACGGAAAATACCAATTTTTTTATCTAAAGACATTTTAAACAACTCTAAAATTAGTAAATACTTCAGTCCAGGATATGAATTCCTTTAAAGAAATCTTAACAATGAGGACAGTCAATCAATGAAAACGAAAGTAAGAAGAAACTAGCATGAATGAAGTTGATTTTTTGTATCATTTGTAAATTCATTTTAAAACATAACCATATGACATTGAAGAAGAAGAAATAGCAAGAAAAAAGGTTGATAATTAGGCTTAATAAGAAAACAACCAACAAAACAGGGTCTGCAACAAAATATATTTTTGTTTAAAACACGGAAGCTGATAAATCACAATAACTACGCTACATTAATATCATCACAACTTTCTGATTTTGTACCTGTCTGCTACTTTGCCAGTTAAAAATAGGAAAGTACACACAGGGAAAAATGCAAAAAGTGCAATTGCTGTCGCTATTGTCGTCGAAATTTTTATCTTTAACCTTTCAAGGTTACTCCACCTCTTGAAAATCCGTATCGTATCATTTGCAATTAGCTAACTATGATTATGAAGAGTATTACGAGAAATTCAGGATAAGATTATCTTCCTTTTCCTTTCGTTTCGATGATGATCGTAAGCAAAATATATTGAAGACGACGAACATCACAATCACCGACATCGTCAAATCTTTTGCAAAAAAATCATGCAATCACAACCACCACCATCTTCATCTGACTACACTTTCCTTAAGGCAGTCTACTTATCTTGTAACATTGCTTGAAAAAATGATGAGCAAATGTTGCTTGCATGGTCTGAAGCCTCAATTCTACCGTGAAATACTTTTATTAACAGTCTTGTTGTATCCTCTTAACTAACTAGCCGGAAATGGCTGTTTAATGTCAAGACGAGTTTTAATCAAGTTTTTTTCTAAATAAAATAAAAAACAAGAAAGCCCAAAAGTAGATTTAATGCCTATTGTCTTTTAATTTATCAATTACCCTCTCAAAATCAATTCACGTAATTTACTTCAAATTCAAAACCATTTACCCACCACTCCACTCTCAAAAGCTTTTCTTGTAATTTAACAAATTTTTCCTGAGGACTATAAAAACTGCATTTTAACAGTTTAAAATAAAAAAGGCTGTAAACAGATTTTAAAAACAAAGTTGATGGATTACGATTATCAGGTATTAATTGAAGCAATTAATTAATGCCTGAAAATAATTAACAAACCTAAACAGAGCAATCTTTGTATCAACATCGAATTTGTTTTTGTAACACAATGTGAAAATTGTGAGAAAAATAAATTTTGGTTGCTATAATGATATGAACAATTGCAAAATTTATTTGCGTTTATTGTGTCGGATGCATTATAAATATTTGTTTAAATATCTAAGTAACTGCAATTTTTTCATGAATTTCTTTGCGACTATCGTATTCAGCATCATTCAATTGGTCATAATCTGATTTTAAATTGTGCAAAGAGTTGTTTATTAAATTTTAATTAATTAATTTGCGCGGAATGACATTTTGTGTTGAGCATAATTAGCTTAACATTTGTCCTATGTTTTTAATGGCTTAAGAATACTGTTTTTGTTGGCTTAACCCTAAGAAGTCTTTTGTATAGAGAGTATATGGCTTAACCTGAGCACTCGTTCCACAAGATGGTAAAATTGTGTTTGTATAGTGTCAGATGCATTTTAAATATTCGTTTAAATATCTAAGTAACTGTAATTTTTCCAGGAATTTCGTTGCCAATGTCGTATTCAGCATCATTCAATTAGTCTTAATCTGATTTTAAAGTGTGCAAAGAGTTGTTCATTAAATTTTAATTAAGCATAATTAGCTTAACATTTGTCCCGTG